>ML830322.1:56449-81676 GCA_009831015.1 Picea engelmannii | reverse complement strand
TTATCATCCTTGTAGATCTGCACTTCCCTATGTAGGCTTCTCATAGTGGCATGATCTTTCCTATCTCTTCTTCCATTTGACTATGTCTTAGCATTCCCCATGTTGATATGCAGACCTCTAATCTCTTCCTCATGGTTGTAAGATCCTTGATCATATTCCATGACTCTAGTCCTCATATAATAACTAAAGTTTCTTTATGTACCTCTAATTCTGCAAGAAATGTGCACATAATAATTACTGTTAGAAATACGCATAGCATAAAAATTTCATCATATAGGATACAATTTATTTCTTCATCAATTTATGAAGGACATATTGCACAAACTCAAATTTTTATTTGCTTGATGCATTCCTCCCTGAAAAAACTTCCCAACGACTGTACTCATTCCTCAATATGAATTCTGAGTGAAAAGTTACAACAACTACATGCTGCAATTACTTCTACAGAAATCTATTTATTAATTTATGAGGAATTTGATTACCCAAATCAAAATTCTGGGTTGATAGATGTCTTCTATTCCTCAATACCTTTCCAATGATTATTTATATGTTCAAATCCGAGCTCTAGTTTGAAAGTTATAGCCTTCCACTATTTTTTGGGGTGTCTTTGGCCAATGACCATCCCCTTCTCCATGTGGCATTCGCGTAGCTTCACTTCTCTTACATCATCTGACATGGCATGTTTGTGACATGGGTTGTCATCCCCTGACGATAGCATGGCTGTAGTTTGCAGGGGATATCTCTCGATCTTTACAAGTACCGGGCCTTCGACCCCTTTGATATTCTTGTATAGGTCTACAAACTTTCTCGGAGTTCTGAAGTCCAAAGGACTCTTTCCACTCCGGAATCTATGGTGGACGTTTTATCCACCCTTATATCTGACGATTGAGATTTGTTTGCGCCTAACACAAGGTTTATACTTGGCAAGGGTCCTACACTAAAATCACACTCCTCGAGCGTTTTCATCAATGGTCACGACTTAATCAATCATTGATATCTACAAACCGTGCGTTCAAACATGGCCTCTTGTTAAATCCTTCCTCATTGCACGTGTAGATCCTATGCCAACACATAGTCAATTTATTTGACGATCCTGATCAAAGCGCATGACCTCCTGATAATTAACTCCCTGACAACTTCAAATGTGTTTTCTCTCTCCTCCGTTGATCTGTGTCCTTGATGGACGGTTTGATCTCCACTTCCCACAACTACAAAGAACTTTGGTCACCTCCAAGAATTTATGACTGACAGAACTATCTTAATCATTAGTTGTGATGGACAAGTTGTGACTTCACAATCTATCGATGTTGGACACTTCGACAAGGGAAAATTTTAGCGCTTCAACGTTTAACACATCCTCCTATACCCTTGAATATCCCAGAGTGCCGAAGTTTTGAAGTTCTAGAATTCCTCACCACATACTCTGACCTTTGACGCTTCGACACTTAGGCACTTAATGCATCTTCCTATATCCTTGCATCTCCTGGAGTCCCGAAGTTCCTCAACACATACTCCAACCTTCTACTTTTGGGATATTCTTACCCCTTGTACCTTATGTTTCTCAGAGTATGACTTCGCCGAAGTTTTTACACTATCCTTCCACTAGTTGATCGAACGGTTGAGAAAGTTTTCCAATAGTCCCTCGATCAATGACTCATGTTGGTTCATGATTTCGACGTTTGAGGATTCTAGTCCTTCCAAACTCTTTTGCGCCTGGAGTGGGTTAATGTCGAATGACCGTAACTCACATCTCGCGGTCAGGAAGGGTCCCAAAGGATCCTTAGATATACGACTTGTGCTACTTTGAGACTTCACATCCCTTACAGATCTTAACCCATTTAAGTCTCGAAGGTTTACCTACCGAAAAGGTCATAAAGCAGGGATGGCTGTGTGTTGTCGGTTAAAGGTACCACATACCCTATCCTTCCACTATACTCAATCTAATGGCCGAGAAGGGTCCCAAAGGATCCTTACATATATGGCCACGTCACTTCGTGACTTCCACATTCGGGGAGTTCCGACTGTGTAACACCTTTTCACTCCCGGAGTGGGTCAACACCGAATTTGAATGTAGCGTATATCCAACGGTCAGGAAGGATTATGAAGATCCTTAGATATATGACCCAATTTTCTTCACGACTGAAAACTAGTTAGGGTTTAATGATAAGGCGGATCCCACGATAGCAGATAAGAAACCACTAGTTGTAGGTCAAACTCTTTGGTAACTTTTTCAGTAGGTTGCCTTCGATGAGATTAGAGTGCTGTGAATTTATAACATCCTGGAGCTCTAGACCTACAAAGTCCCGAAGCCCGGAAGGCTTAGCCCTCTTTCACAATCCCCGATTTAAACCTGGCCGTTTATCCCATCAAAATTTCAAATGGTTGAATCCTTAGGAATTTTCAAATTTATCATGATGAATCTCGACCATCAATCATGAGATCAAGCACGATCTCAGTCGTTGATTCTTCAAACTATCTATAACTGTACATGCGGCCATTAAAAATCAAATTTTGACCATTCCAGGTCCAAATTCGATCTGCAACTTCACCACTCTACTCCATTAACCCTCTCAAACCGTATGAAGTCATTAAAACTCGAATTCCACTCACGGTATTGGAGATTTCTCTCTAAAATCCCATTTTTTCCCCCAAATTGGTCACAGACAAAATGTACAACAACGAATTTCACAAATTCTGAGCCATCTTGGCCCATACAAGCTTAGTGTTTGAATGAGAAGCTCTGATACCATACTATAAAATCCCCCAACCCATTTGAGTGACATTACAGTGCATACTACTCTATTGTTTTTTTGAAATTTATGCTATCTAAATTAATTCATTTACAATTAGTTGATTTCCTGTAGCTTACATCTATGAAATTAAAATAGATTTAGTTGATGTCCAAAACCAAAAAATAAAAGCATCTACAACATGCTAATAATCAACATGAAATGCAACTAAACAACTCATCACAATAGCATATAAATCACTTCCAAATACACAGAGTTCATGCACAACAATTAAACACATAATTTTAACATAATAGAAAGATAAAACCCTTATCTTTTCATAACAGTTGTGCAACCAACTGTTTGAGATGGACGTTCCACACAACCAGAGACTGATTGTTCCAAATCTCAACAGCCAGACACCCCCGATCTGAGGCTAGCAATCCACAAAAGAGGGTGGTCTCTTACAGTCCACTCACAACTCATAAAACTCCCAAACCAATTGATATTTTCCTAGAACTATCCTAATTTTCCACCAGATCTCTTCCTCTTGACCTATAGAACCCAAGGAATGTACCCCTTAATTGATCTCAATCCCTCAAGCGTACCATTCATTTATCAAGGTCTCTCTGACACAAGCAACTAGGAATTTGTTAGCTGGTAACTCAAGGGAAATTGCTGCTAGGAAAACTAACAACAAACCAGCAACAAACACTTGTTGTTTTAGTGCAACTCATATAGGAGTTCACTCTTCAAGCCTGACAACCCGACTCTTCAGTTTTCCAACTCGAATTCGCTCCAATTACGCTCCATATTTTTATATAATTCTCCTTCCATGGTTGCATCAACTTCAAGCTCCGTTTCTTGCTCTCCCCCTTTTTCCCATCCACAAACTTGACTAACTAAAAATTGTTGTCCCAACCCATACAAATTTCCTCTCCATGGCTTGCCTTTCTTGACTCACATTATTCTCAAGATGATTGTACTCAACCCCCATGTGCCCAATAAATTTTGGATGTGACCACTCACACCCAACCTCTTACATGTATTCAATGAATGACTTTGGGAACACTCAATCAGAAATGGGAAGGTTCATATAGAAATAACAAATTTAGGAAAATGGGTTAAATCAATATACATGGGTATTTCCCCTTAGACCCCTCTTGGCCATTATCTTAAACACTCCCCCTATTGTGAATTAATTCAGCCCCCATCTCTTTTCCATGTCCCCTTAGCAACTGGCATCACATTTTTATTAATAAAACAAGGAAATACAATTCACATTTTACATCGCTTGGTCGTAGCCACATATTATATATGCATAAACATTAATTAAACTAGGGATTATAGTGGATACGTTACACATAAACTCCTAGCATGTAGCCAAAGGCACATGCTAGGTTGAACAAAATGTGTACTCCTCGGTTAGATCTTTCCAACATGGAGTAAAATCATGAAGATAGGTGTCCATTTTGCTTGTTTTATGAGAAAAAAAAAACTATATTTTCACAAGTTCTTCAACTTCCGGTATACAAAAGTATTTTTTTAATTTATAATTTCACTTTACAGTAAAAACAAAATTTGTGAAGAATTTTGTTAGCTTTCTACTGAATGTTTTTCAAATTATTTTTATTGAGATTTGATATGTCAATTTGACAATTGTTTCACAATATGTTCCTTAAAAATGAAAGGAATGATAATGAGTTATTTCCCCCCCAACAATGTATCTATTATTAAAATTTTGTTTTTGACAAACGAAATATACTGCAACAATCCAGAGAGACTCTATTTTCTTACGACTATAGTTTTGAATCTAACGAATGAATATTATAATTTCTAGATTTTTTTGAAGTTGACCAAGCTGAAAAAGTTGCATATTTTAAACACATGTTTTCTCCCACCTTGTATCTATCTTAATTTTTACTTAAAAGTAAAATCTAAAAATACCCGTTTGAAGAGAACAATTTAAGGATTTTGAATATAAAATTTTCTAAATTTTCCTTTGTGTATTTTTAGAGATATGGATATTTCATTTCATTGAATTAAAATGTCACCTGAAAATATTATGCAGTGATGTTTTTAGAAAATTAAATAAAATTAGATAAAAACAATGAAAATGAAAAAAAATTATATCCATTGAAAGTAGATTTAATTTTGCAAATGCTGGTATCAATTTCAAAACTAAATTATAAGTATTTGCAGGAGTCTGCAACCTCCAAAGTTCAATTAAGCTCGAGGGAATTCTCAGGTTCTTGCAAACAGTCCCATTCGTAGGTTTCCGACCGAAACAATTTTTCGGCCGAAAAATATTTTGTTCAGCTGAAATATATTTTTCTAACGGAATCTGTAGAAAATAAACAGATTCCTCACTTTTCGGCCGAACATTATTCTTTCAGCCGAAAGGTAAGTGAGAGAATTCGATCGACCGAGAAAAAAATGAATGGACACATCGTTTCGTTTAAGTTGGCGCCAAATCTTATAAATACACTTTCATCCGAATCAATTTAACACAATTCACTCACTCGTTTCATGGTTTTACATATGTGGAGAACCTAAGAAAAAGTTTGAATAATCTTTTTCGTTGTTTTGAACAAGCTGATTGATGTTTTGAATGCAAAAAAAAAAGTTATCTTTTTGAAATTCAAGTTTTTATTGGAATAGCAATTTATATATTGAAGGGTTTGTTGAACATTTTTTCAAGGTGAAAACTTACTTGAACATTATTTTCAAGGTGAAGGCTTTGTTTAACATAAAATTCTTGATATTATTTTTTAATATTTTTTGTGACAATGAAGTTTTTCTGAGACTATTCTAAAATGTTGAATTTTTTAAAAACTTTTATAGATAACTATACTCATGGGGAAAAAAAAGTTTGCGCAAGAGAAAATTTCATTGCACTCGAGATGAAAGAGCATTATTGGAGAAAGAAATGAGAACGTGAAAATATTGAAGGAAGAAATGATGATGATGTAAATAGATATTTTCGACAAGAAAAAGTCCAACTAGGTATGCATGTACATATTGTCTATATTAAAAGTATAAAATTCATTTATTTAAATTATTGTTTAAACATAAGTAGATTTGCCTCATAACGTCGATGAAGTCGTTGAAACCAAAATTGAAGTAGAAGTTTAATCACCTATAGGTATGTACATAAATCTAGATAATATAATCTATGAACACTTGTATATAGTTTAGTGAATTCATGTTTTTTTTTTTAATATAAACTTTAAATTGAAATATGCAGGAGAATCTATCAACATTGATGATGAAATATTAGAAAATGTTGATACTGACAAATTTGAGAAGAAAGAAGTTAAGCATTATATAAGATATCATGTTAAGAATATGTATAATACCTTTTTCAAAGAAGAATTAGTAACAATACAAGCTCAACTTTTACTTTGTCTAATAAAGTCAAGAAAGTTAAGATAAGCTACATCATTATTGGGTATTCAAAAGTTGACAAAATATACAAAGGTGAAACATAATGTTTTTGACAATCTAACTAGTGTATTAAAAGATTTTGGAAAATCTCGAAAAAAAGATGTCAGTGTTGCACGTAGAGTGATACAAACAATAGTTGTTTCATCTAACAATATAAAATATCGGTTGACACAACACATGGTAAAAGTGATGGGAACCTCAAGAAAAAAATTGTACAAACATAGAAAATTTCAATTGCAAATAGATGCAAATGATGAACTTGCTTGTTGGATAGTTATTTCTAGACAACCCTACAAAGATAGACTTGCAGAAAATGTTAAAGAATCATCCCATAATTGTTGGTTGACAGAATCTCGTGTTTCACCACATACAAGGGATGTGTTGCGACAAAGAATAACATGAAAACAATATGAAGAACATCCAAAACATACATTTCCAATGACACAAATAGAATTGTTCAATAAGTTCAAAGAAGAGCACAAATAAGTTAAAATTTCCATCAATAAATTTGTGCAACAAAAACCATGGTTTGTTAGACCCATCATTGTTCATGTCACTTGTTGATGTCATTATCATGTGGAATTTGAGTTATATTACTACACTTTTCTTGATTTTGGTAAACATTTGTGGCCAAGTTCACCTCCTCCTTCCACATTTCGTGCTTTTATATTTGAAATTCTATGTGAAAGAGAAGGTGATGAATTATTTTACCAAAAAAACGTGTTGGTGGAAATTAATGTGATTGTTGTGGAAATCTAAGTTTGTTTCACTCAAAGTATGCTATTGATATGAATGATCAATAATTTTCTAATATAACAATCAATTGGAAGAGATATGAATATATCAACAACACGACTCCACTTTCTTCAAATGTTATTTTCAAAAGGATTGATTTGAAAGTAGATAAAATCTATGTGATAGATTTTTTGAAGAAGTTTGAGGAAGAAATTTATAAATACACCAAGCATTCACATAGATATCGATGGAAAGACCTACAATTCAAACAATACCGTGAAGTGTTTCCACTAGGGACAATTTTGCCTGTAGTTGATTTTGCAGAGAATTACACATTCGTTGCACAAAAAGAAATACATAGTGAATATTATCATTCTGATCAAATAACTATATTTGTCCACGTTCTATATAGACATGCTCAACTGAGTCTTGATAACATAGAAAACACCAATGAAAATCAACATGTTATTAAAGAATATCATTTTTATATCAGTGATGATCGAGCACACGATACACATTATGTACAACATTGTTTTGCAAATTTTATGATTCATTGAAAGAACATGGGATCGGATTTGATCGACATTGGATATGGTAAGATGAATGTGTGGATCGGTTCAAATCTTCATGATCATTCTATTGGTTGTGTCATCTTCATAAAAAATCAAACATTACACATTGTTGGAATTTTTTTGAGACTGGTCATGGAAAAGGAGAGCACGACGGGGCAGGGGCATGTGTAAAATGAGCACTTTGAAGGTATCAGATGAACTCTCATGCCAATAGATTTGAATCTGCTGATCAAGTTGTTGAATGATGAAAACTGGCGCTAATCCATGAAAATAATCCGTCAAGGGATGTGCGCAGGTGTGTATATATACACGTTACACATGATATTTGTATTCACGTGTTCAAATTTATATGATCTTCAATCATTTTCTTGATACATTTCAAGTTAACAAGTTCTTGTCTTGTGCAGGTTTTTTTGGTATGTTGGAAACCAAGATGTAAATAGATCAATCCCATATGAAGTTGGTACAATACATGGGACACAAAAGGTGCATTCAATTAAAACAAAATGCTATCAAAATGTGTTTGCATTTGATAGAAGAAATGAATCTTGCTTTTGTTCAGTTTGCATAGAGGACACAAAATCCATAGAGATTTGTGAAAACATAAATGCAGAATATGTTAAATCTTGGAGACATAGCGAACTTAATATAAAAGGGAAAATGCCACTTGAAAGGTCAGAGGAGATGGAATCAAATGAAATTGTAGTGTTAGTTGATGGCGATAGAGTTTTCAATCTTGTTAGAGAAGGTAATTTTTATGTTTCAGTTGTTTGAAAATATATTTTTTAAATATTTAAACAACTTGTAGTTGTACTTGTAAGTTGGATATATGAAATTTATATATAGTAAATGAGTTTAATGACACGTGCATGAGTGATAATCTAACACAAACTGCTTGTTGGAACATATCAAATTATTTGCAGGAGATGTCTTTGTCGTGGTTGCACCTGTAGACAACACTAGAAATGTGAAATATTATTTGATGTGATGCACAGAAAAAAACATGAGGTTATTAGAAGATTTTGATGATAACGGTTTTCTATATGAAAGAGGATCCATCTTATTGAAAGACTATTTTTTTTAAGAAACTCATCAAACTAATAGTCATGTTCACTTTCAAGACTATCAGTCGGATGTCATAAGTTGTCAATATAGTCATTTGGTATGTGAAGAGTGCATAAAGTTAATATAAGTTCAATCAAGAAAAAAAATAAATTAGAAAATGAAAAATGTCAAAAGCCAATCATGAACGAATAACTGAAGATGGCATACCATTACGATTTCTTTAAACAAGTGACATACATTCCATAATTTTATATTTTGCATTGAAAGTACACATATTTATGAATATGTATGATTCTTGAATCATTTGGTTTAGTTTACTTTCATGGTCCATTCAAATAAGGAACTATATTTTTGATGAATTATAAAATTTACTGAGCCTTCTTTACAAATTTGTTCATAAAACTAGATTTAGATTGGTCAATTCAAAATTATAAAGTGCTAGAATATTACTTCTAAGAATGTAGAAGGAGAGGAAGAACATTAGAAATATTGTGGCCCTTTGCATTTAATTCCTAAAAAATTGAAAATACCTTGCATGCAATTCCTCAAAAACTGAAGATTCCTTGCATGTAATTACATTCTTCAAAAAGTTTATGTGAGGAGGAGAGTATGAGGAGGAGACATTTTCATATCATGGATCCCATCTACCTATGAGGATGAGGAGAACAACCATGATAAAGGAGACATAATAATTGAACATTTCTAGTTTGAAAGTGATAGAGGAGATAGAAGAGATACATGCGAGAATTTGGAGCCCACTGTGAAATATCTATGGCACATAAGAGTGTAATTCAATCCCCACTTGATGTGAAAATTTAATTTTATGGTAAATTGTAGGGTAAAATTGATTTTAGGGTAAAAATACATGAGAAGAATGAGGAAATCTCTCCAACTCATGAGAGGTATATACAAAATACCTAAGTATTCATGAAAATTGATAGTGTTTGAGGTATATTAAAAAATCTCACCTTTGTGAAAATAATTAGATTTGGGGTTTATTAAAATAATCCCAATTTAGTGGAAATAAACAATTTTAATGGTTTTTGTTGGGATTGAGATAACTTTGAAAGTGGGGTTTTCCTTGTTCTAAGGATTTTCCTACAGAAACACAATATTCTTTGTCTTTGTATGTTATATTGTTTAATTATATATCCTTTAAGACATGCAAATCTTGATATGGTAAGAAGACCCTATTTAAAAATTTAACAGTGTCTTATTAAATTCATAAAAGTTATGTACTAATGTAGCTTGCACTGGCATTCAAGTCTCAAAATCAACATGATATTAAGCCCTCAAGCATATGTTAGGCCTTGTCCTATATTATGTAATATTTAAGCATGATGTAATGAGCCTTAGGAATTTAATATTTATGCATGATGTAATGAGCCTTAGGTATTTAATATTTATGAATGAGTCTTAGGGATGTAATATTTATGAATGATGTATTTAAGCATAAGTCTTTATAAAATGTAAAATTGGATTATGAAAATGTGAATATTGGTTTTGAAAAGTGTAAATTTCAATTCCAAAAGTATGAATTTCGAGTAATTTTGAATCCAAAAAGTGTGAATCTTAAACTCCAAATGTCTCAATTTCAATTTTTTTTTGTGAATTTTGATTCCAAAAGTGTCAATTTTATTGCTTCATTCCATATCTCTTTTTCATATGGACATTGTACAAATAAATGGTTTACTAATTCTCCATCCTTTTTACACATTATACACCATGTTGGCCCATGAAATTTTTGTTTTTTACCATTATACTAATTAAGGATTTTTTTAGGCATCCTAAAAAGTGCCAATTTTAATTATGAAATTGTGAATTTTGATTCTAAAAGTGTTGATATATTTAATTGCTACAATGTGCATTTATATTTCAATATCTTGAATCAAATTATTTTCTAATGTATATATTAAATCTAAATCTAAAATTTATATAATTAACAATTTATGTTTATATTGCAATGCATAATATCACTATGATAGACATTGATAAATATATCATTATTGAAAAGATGCAAAAATAATATCATAGAACATAAATTGTTGGGTTTCATCATCATAAACAATATAAGAAAAATCAAAGATCAAACAATAAATTGATATTTTGAGTTCCATATATATATATATATATATATATAATGTTCAAGTTTGCATAGTTACACATCGAAATACATAGGTTCCAGTTCCACATGTTTTTTAGGCTAATAAAAAAAAACTAAGAGACAATTAACATTTAACTCCAAAATTTTTGACTCTAAGCCATCGCTAAGACATATCTCTTCATATCTGCAAAAGAAAACATTTCTCAAATTTAAAATTTAAAAATTTAAAATAAAATATATTTACAAATTTAAAATAAAGTGTACACATACCATTGTAGATAAATAAAACAAACTGTGATTAAAGAAAAATTGACATGTACCAAAAGTGTTAAGTTTCATCTTCCAACATCCATGTGCTCATTTTCCACCAAATAATGTAAACATCTATAACAATAAAAAGAAATTCCAACAACAAATATTAGCATATATACTTTATTAGAAAATATTTTAAAGATATTTAACTTTATTAAAAAATCAATGAGAAAGAATAACATACCCAACCAGAGTTCCACAGATCTAAGATTATTTCTCTCTTTTTATTATGTTTTTTTGGCATTTTTTTAAAACCAAACTTACATCACAAAATTCCAGAACTTCCAAAATAGTTACTCTCCATATTAAGCCATTCTTTGCATAAATCTTTAATTTTCTTTTATAACCAAATGCTCTTTCAAAGTTGCCTACATGATCTAAACAAAGTAAGATCATATCTACCAAATTTTTAAAGAGAAAAATTGTGTGATTGGTAACCAATTTTAGTGTTCAGAGTTAGATAATACCCTGAGAGTAAATTCACTTGTGTATGCAGAAAGTTCACAAATATCCATATTAAGCCATTTTTTCAGGAAAATACTTATCTTCTCTTCTGTAGTGGAATATATGTTCTCATATAATCAAATGCCCTTTTAAATTAAAAGACTCACAAATCTCCATATTAAGCCATTCTTCCAAGAAAATACTTACATCTATGAGAGTTCACAAATCTCCATATTAAAATCCTTTCTTTTAAGAAAATACCTATCTCCTCTTTCTGTGGTGGAATAGATGTTCTCATATAATCTTTCATGTACATGTAGAAAACACAAATCTGCACATATATTAAGCCATGCTTCAAAAACCATTTAAATCTTTCATCTTTCTACATGGGATGTATCCATATTACATATAATCAAATTCTCTTTGAAGTATGCATTCATCATGATCTAAACATAAGTGAGATCATGCAAGTACATAGCTTATTTGTAAATCTACAAATGTTGGTTTTTGTGGTTAGTAAGCAATTAGTTAAGAGTTTGACAATACCCTAAGAAGGAATTCACTTTGTTGTATGCATAAAACACAAATCTCCATATTACGCCATTCTTGGACAAGAAGACAAGGAATGCAATCAATTTTTTTTTTTTAGAAACTTCCCCTTTTCTGATGTGGGATAGTGTTTGTTCTCAAATAATCAAATTCTCAAGTTCAAAATCAGTTCTACATCATGATCTAAACATAAATAAGATTGAATATACCATTTTAGACGACGATAAGATTATATAGGAGTTCTATATATTTCAAAATGATTGATTGAAGAGTTGAAAATTTATATAGACACTAGTTGATTAACCTTTCTATGAATATGAAAGACTTAATTAAAAAGTTGATCAACAAAAAATTGAAAAAAAGTGAACAAAAAATAAACATATTCAACACAAATAAGATTGAACACTTATATATAAAAGACCCAACATAAAAACAAACTAAAATTCACTAATGTGCAATGTACATACATTTAAGAATCATCATGAATATACACATCCTTCTCAGGTATGGATGAATCCTCCTCAATCCCAATCCCCTGCACTCTCTTCTCCACATTCTCTTCAAACACACTCTTAGGCACTCTCTTCTCCACATTGCCCTATAACACATTTGAAAATTAAATTTAAATGATTTTAACACATTAAATTGTAGTTTTAAATTTTGAACATTTAATACCTGTAATGTGCCAACCTGAATATTATCAACCACACAAGAGGATGACATTCCCATGGTTGGTTGAGTCACGGGCTTATATATTGTTTAAGAAAATTTTCTTTTAAATTAATAATTTAAATGACATTGCAATTTTCATATATAACTAAATTTTTTTTCAACATGAAATGATACATGTGAACTCCCACCCTCTTCAAACTCTCCCAATGAGAATTGGGACAAGCCTGCCTAAGTAGTGGGAGACGAAATATGAATCTGTGAACAACATAACTAATAATTAAATAGGGTTCAATGTGTTCACATTAATACAAAAACATAAATTTCATGTATCTTGATTATTCATACAAGTTGTGAAGATTAGACAACTAAAGTGCTCATATGTGGATATTAGAAAACACATACCTGATTCAGCCCATCCAAATTTAAACTTGTTGAATCAAGTCTCCTATTTACTGGTGATTCATTTAACATGTGAACAAACTAAAATTAATGATGATAACAATTCAATTATTTTTAAAGATACAATGATATGTATCTAGATCTAGGACTGCAAGAAAACTATCCTCAATTGCATGAAAAAATTACTAACTATAACACATACCAATACGATGTTTGGTTCATCATTCTGAATTAACACCTTCTAACCATTATGGAATTTTTTTCCATACTCCCGTATATATTCTATGGGCATGGAATCTATCTCCTCATCTGTTTTGTATATGAAATTGGCTCGATAATTGGCTTCAACTCTCTGATAGTTCAAACCAATATCAACACCATAAAAAATTGATCTTAAATTTCCTCTGATTGCATTTCTAGCCTCCTTTCCAACATATGATGTAGCTCACATCTCTGAATGTGAGGAAAATGTCCCTGCTAGACAAGATACCAAAGGTTGTGGAGGCCTATGCAATGTTGCATTTCGATATGCCCCTTTCCGATCATATGTTCATCCTTTACCAATCCCATAATCATTGGATGGTAGGCTAGTATAATCAGGGTGCATGCCCATGAAAAACTCTGCATAAAAGAGTTTAGAAAAGTAATGTGGAGCCTCATTATTCCACGACAACTTCCCATATGTTGCCAAAACTCTATTATAAAGATGTCCTGCTATGTTGGGGTGCTTAAAATATTGCATCTTCAACATCTTTCGCTTTGGCCCCTCTTTGAAATTGAACATATAAATTGCATCTTCTTTTGAAACTCTACTTTTTACTACCTCCCATTTATCGGGGCCCATCACCTTTGACTTTCGTTTCCTCATCAAATCGATAAAACTACTAGTCATTGGTCCCATATTTTGATATGCATCCATAAAGTTCTGCAATGAATGAAAAACAATCTCCAATCTTTGCTTACTCTCTCTCGAGATATCCAAGCACCTAAAATCATTTTGCAGACTGCTTTTAACACATGTGCATCGTTCATGGGTCATTGCTTCAGTATAGACTTCCCAAGGAAGCTCATCACCAACATCTGAGGGATATGTGGATGTAGGCGTGCAATATTTTGTTTCTTGATAATGCCCCCTAAATCCACCTTCACCCTCTTCACTGACATTGGAATCTTCATGATAACCACTCTCTCTTTTATTATCTTCTCTCGCATTAAACTCATCCTCTACACATACACATTTGAAACTAATTACAACATTTAACAGAAACAAAAAACATAAAAAAAATTAAACACACACACACACACACACACACACACACACACACACAGATATATAAAACATAAACATAAATACGCAAAAATACAAAAATAAAATAAAATTACCAAACATATTTTCTAGTCGTGATGTATTCCCTACATTCTCCAGTGTTGGAGTATTAATGTACAACCTACCTAAGAAAGTTGCATCCATAACATTATTTTGAGCACATTGTCTGGATGATCTATTCACAGATTCATTTGATAATCTTCTCATCAGACTAGATTGTCTTTGGTCACTAGTTTCCCCTCCCAAGCTTCCCTGCCTTGCTGAGATATGGGTCTTTGACGTCTCATTCAAAGAAGGGGTTCATCTTCCTCCTTCATTGGATAGCCTAGAGAATTTGCAAGACATTTTTGGAGACTCTTGTCTCAACATATTGCCTCGATAAATATCTTTTGAAAATTCATGAATGCGAAAGTTCATAAGTTATAGAAACATAAAATGGAAATATAATTTATAAAACAACTTGAAAGCATTTAAGCATTTATAACAACTTCAAAGAATCAAAGACATATATTGAAAAAACTAACAACTATATTTTTTACTATGATGCTATATATAATGAACATGAAAATATTTAAATATAAAAAAATGTAACATGTAGAAGATAATGTATATCTATGTGTTAATTGTAGAAGGTATTTTATAAGATAATCTATGTGTAACGTGTTAAAATTTAAGGGAAAAAAATATAGCTAGCTAAAACAAAAATATTTATTTTAATTTCTAAACATTAGCTACATGTATGTTACAATCAACAAGACATTAAAACTTCTTATCCATAATCCGGTAGCATAAAAACAATAATTGACATAACATTTACTTAGTTGAAACAATAAACAATATTACCTGATATGTTGTTGTTATCCTCTTAGATATATTCTTATAAAAATATTTAAGGGATTATTGATCAAACCCTCAGGGCAGATCTCATCATGACCCTTAGAACAAATTGCCAAAAAGAAATTTTAGGGTAAAATATCAAACTACTAACCAGCATGCCAATCATCAAGTAAAAGGGTTGAAACATGGAACCATTGTCTAGTCTAGTGACTCAAAGAGAGGCCACTAATAACCTTAATAAATTCTGTCCAAAAAATACAGAACTGCTACAACAATAGACATAAGTATTAACAGTTCTAGGGATTCCCTATCAAACCTTGTTCAAGGTACTAAGAGATACAAGGTAAGGAAACATACATAGGTGGCACCAACAATAGAAGATGACAGTGACAACATACACAGGGTGGCATCAACAAGGAGATGAGGAAGGCGACACCAACAAGGAGAATAAAAGGACGCCACCAACAAGAAGAACCAGAAACCCCAAACAACAACCAAGAAGAGACCTATGACATGATGGAAAAGACCTTTAGGGGTCAAAGGAAACAAGAGGTTGGAGAGGTAAGCCCACAGTGGCTTAATACACCAAGAAGAATTGTCCTAGATGGGTCACAACCACTCAACAATCTGAACAAGAAGGAGCTGCAAAAAACCTCAGATCAGAACTCAACTTAGAAGAGAGAGAGTGTGTGTAAAGAGTGAGGATAGGTCTCTTTTATAGTTTTGGTAGGTATGTTAGGGATAGAATATTAGTCCTAACTTTAGGGTTAGGTTTAAACCCTAACAATTAAATAATTTAAACAAATAATATTTTATAACATAAAATATTAATTGTTAAATCATAAAAGTCAACAAAAAAAAACAAGTCAAGGAGAGGGGATCCAAAGTCAAGATGACTAGATTTCTTTAGGAAGAAGCAAAGAACCAAACCAAAAACCCACACAACAATTAAGGGGGACTTAACTCAAGCAAGGGGGGTTTCAAGACAAAGTCAACAAGGTAAGTTTTTCTTTAATGGAAGAATGTACACATGAGTCTCATGATATAACTTATAAGATTTTATCATCCCAACATATGGGAAAGATCAATGATGTAATCATTCCCTTGTTCTTAACTGCTCCTAGGTCTCATGGACCATCTCGAGAGAGAAGAGTGTCACACATTATCTCAACTTGGTACTTAACTAAGAAAAAAAATAAAATAAGTAGACATAAAATCCAATGGGTTATCCTCTCTTTTATATGGCCCTAAATAGATTGGACTCAGTGGATTGGACTCAAATTTCATTTTCCACTAATTTTAAAATTAAATTAATTTAAAATCAATGGTTTAGATTGACCTTCAACCTGAAGAAACATAAACAAACAACAACCAACAACAACCAATGAACCTTGTGTTAATTGTAATGACTCTTACTTGTATAAGTAATAAGGTTGATTAGGATCATAAGCTTATCCATATTAACCAAGCATGTGTTACTTACTCTATTACACTTACTTAACAAGACTAAATTAGTAGTAGTGATTAGCATGACTGAGTTATATGAGCACACATAACAAGTCAATAGTGATCTCAATACTAAGCGAGAAACAAGCACATGCTAATTACATGTATTGTTTGTATGTTTACTCATAGTACAATGTACATATCCTTACAGTAATGAATAGAATGAATCAATGGGATTACTAGTCAATAGCTAACCTATTGAAAGCTATGTAAACTTACGTAATTCGGCCTTGTCCATGTACAAGGACAGGATCGAATTTGACCATGTCTATGTACAGGTACATGCCCAAATTCGACCCTGTCCTTGTACAAGGACATGCCCGAATTCGGGCATGTCCCTGTACAAGGACAAGACTGAATTCGAGCCTGAAAACTTATTAAACAACATGATTTTTATATTGAAAAAATCTTTTAAACATTATGAGTTTATGTTGTAAAATTATTTTGAATAAGAAATAAAAGATAATGACAACTAAATAACTTTGCTCATTTTCATATTAAAAAAGAAAACTATAGCTAAATAAATAATGTGAAAACTTATTAAACATCATGAGTTTCATATTGATTTTTTTTTCACCATCATAATAAGTTTTATATTGTAAAATGATTTGAATATTAATGAAAAAGAATGACAGGTAAATAAATTCACTCTTTTTTACACTAAATTAAAAATAATGACGCCTAAATAATGTGAAAACTTAATACATAACATGAGTTTTATATTTTAAAATGATCTAAATAATAAATAGTTCTTATGGGCCTGTCTCTGTACATGGACATGGTCGAATTAACTAAAAAACTCCGCTCATTTTCATATTAAAAAATAAAATTATAGCTAAATAAATAATGTGAAAACTTATTAAACATCATGAGTTTCATATTGATTTTTTTTAACCATCATAATAAGTATTATATTGTAAAATGATTTGAATATTAAATGAAAAAGATTGACAGGTAAATAACTTCACTCTTTTTTACACTAAATTAAAGAGAATGACGCCTAAATAATCTAAAAAATTAATACATAACCTGGGTTTTATATTTTAAAATGATCTAATCAATAAATAGTTCTTACGGGTCTGTCCATGTACATGGACATGACCAATTCATCACTGTCCATGTACATGGACATGCCCAAATTCGGGTTTTTCCCTGTACATGGACATGGCTGAATTAACTAAATAACTCTGCTCATTTTCATATTAAAAAGGAAAATTATAGCTAAATAAATAGTGTGAAAACTTATTAAACATCATGAGTTTCATATTGATTTTTTTTAACCATTATAATAAGTTTTATATTGTAAAATGATTTGAATATTAAATGAAAAAGAATGATAGGTAAATAACTTCACTTTTTTTTATAGTAAATTAAAGAGAATGATGCCTAAATAATGTGAGAACATAATAGATAACATGAATTTTATATTTTAAAATGATCTAAATAACAAATATTTTTTATGGGTCTGTCCCTGTACATGTACAGGGACAGCCCCAAATTAAGTCATGTCCATGTACATGGACAAGCCCAAATTGGCCTATCCATAAGTCTAAATCCTTAAGAATAGGCCTAAGCCTTTATATAACCCAAGGAACAAACCTAAATCATATGCCCAAGCCTCACATAATACTTCCTTGCTTAAAATGAGAATAATACTTTGAACAAATTTATAATATAAAAATACACAACTTTACTCAAATCCATTTTTGAATATGGAATAAAGAATCATTGATCCATTATGTTCTTTGAAGTAAAAATGACACCAATGAAAATTGACAATATGACCTTCTGCTTATTTTTAATAGCTCTGGATATTGGCTACTTGTTTTTCACTTTAGTTTATATTTGTTTAAAAAAACATTTATTGTTTCGTGTTTCCCAACTAAAGAGACATTATCGTTTTAGAGCACTCATCAACAACAACAGTCAAAACATCAAATGTTTGTTCTCCAACTTGAAGATACAAACTAAACAATATCAACAACAACACCATGACACCTCTATAATATATATGATTAGCTTAGTTTGATATTATAGGTCCACATAGCTAGATTGGTAGTTCTTACGGGCTTGTCCTTGTACATGGACAGGTCCAATTCGACCCTGTTCATGTACACTTAGGCCTATTCTTAAGGATTTAGACTTATGGATAGGTCAATTCGAGGTTGTCCCTGTACATGGACAGGTCCAATTCGGCCCTATCCTTGTACAGGGATAGTCCCAAATTCAGCCCTGTCCATGTACATGTAAAGGCCCGAATTGGCCTATCCATAAGTCTAAATCCTTAAGAATAGGCCTAACCTTTTATATAACCCAAGGAACAAACCTAAATCATATGCCCAAGCCTAACATAATAATTCCTTGCATAAAATGAGAATAATTCTTTGAACAAATTTATCATATAAAAATACACAACTTTACTCAAATCCATTTTTTAATATGGAATAAAGAATCATTGATCCATTATGTTATTTGAAGTAAAAATTACACCATTGAAAATTGACAATATGACCTTCTGCTTATTTTTAATAGCTCTAGATATTGGTTGCATGTTTTTTTATTTTAGTTTGTATTTGTTTAAAAATATATATATTGTTTCTTGTTTCCCAACTAAAGATACACTATCGTTTTAGAGCACTCATCAACAACAACAGTTAGAACATCAAATATTTATTCTCTAACTTGAAGATACAAACTAAACAATATCAACAACACCACCATGACACCGTTGTAATATATATGATTAGTTTAGTGTGATATTATAGGCCCACATAGCAGGATTGGTAGTCTGTACATGGACAGGCCTGAATTCGGCCCTATCCACCTCCTAAAACATAAAATATATAAATAAATGAAATTTAAATTAATTTAGGAAAAGGGTTAAGAATTACCTGGAACCTGAAGCAACAACAACCAACAGCAACCAACGCCAACAACAACCACTGCCATCGACAACCAATAGAAACCACCAACCAACAAAAACCAATAGTTAAAAAAAGTGGGAAATGACCGATGTGCGGGGATATATAAAACAATTTTCGATCAAAAGGTTTTTTTGGACAAAAATTGTTTTCGGCCGAGAGAATATTTCAGTCGAAACCATGTTACCGGATGAAAAAATTCATCCAGCTTCTTTCAGTCGAAAAGATGTTACCGGATAAAAAAAATTCGTTCGGCTAATATGGTACATGATAGTCGAGGTCATCGTCACAGTACCGTTTGATTTGACGTCTAAAGGTTCGACTGAAAAGACTGTCTTTCGACCAAAAAAATTAGTAGTTCGGCTGAAAAAAGGTCACTAGGAATTTTGGAGACCCGATTCTCACAAAAATGTTACATACCTTCATGATTTTACCTGGTGCCAAGCACCCAAAATGGATATCGTATGCAAAAGTTGTGCCCCCGATAAGTTGACGTATCAAATAACCACATCGGGGCCCACAAACCTTTTGACATTTCATCTTCCAGGATTAGAGTTTTCTCATTGATGTTTTATGTTAAAATGAATTTTAGGCATATTTGTATTCAACATCTTGTGAATGAGTGTAGCCGAGACACCTCTCTCTTCAGAGATAAGCTACCACCATTCTAGCTAGCTTGTGTGCTTTACATTTTACAGTCTTTTATATTCCAGACAATCATTAATAGAATCTGAGTTTAATTGTATTACTATGTTTCTTGCAATATCTTTGTCTACTTCCTTGTTATATCTTTTCCTTCATGTCATTTTCAATATATCCCAGATCAAAATTAGAATATAATTTCTATTCATATTATAAAGTATTTAAAAAAAAATTGGCATGTTGAGTGTTATGAAGTATTGATAGTTTTTAGTTTTTGTGAAACAAAATAGGAAAATAGAAGATTAAGAAAGTAAACATATTCATCTTTTCGATGTCCAACATTTTGATTCTTACACCCTCTTTCTGTTGATGTTTCAACATCGGGCAGACATTCTCCCAAATTGGTCATGTTGACTTGACCAAGGGAGGATGATACATTCAGTCACAGGGCCATGTTTATTTGGCTAGTGGTGAATGGCCCAGGATTTTGATGTTTCTCCAGTTAGAAACATCGGAAAGACATTCTCCCAAATTGGTCATGTTGATTTAACCAAGGGAGAATGATACAATCACTCATGGGGCCATGTTGATTTGGCTAGTGGTGAATGGCCCAGGTGTAGTCTTTCTCCTAGTAATCATGAAAATTTGACAAGGAGTGATCAAGACTCTTGATGCTCTCACATTTCCTACTCCAAGGTGGAGTGATCTATTTTTTATAAGGCAGGTTTGACTTGTTTACAAGTCTAGTCTAATGTTGAAGATGTAGGCTCAAGAGACCTCTTGTGATGAGGGGCTTCTTGATGGGTTTACTCAACATTAGAGCCCTATATTAATTAGACATGCATGTGAGGAGATGATACATCAACAAGGCTCATGAAAAACTTTTCTAGTGAAGAAGAAATGCCAAGAAGACAAGACAAACCATTGAAGAAACCTTGGAAAGCATTAAAGAAGATATTGAAGAAAAAAGTACAACTCAGCCCCACGAGTAAATTAAAGGTAACTCAAACTGTATAAATAAAGGTTGGATCATTTCATTTTGACATGCAACACATCTCTTATCATCAAGTGCGCAATTCCTAGTTGCAGTTGTCTGTTACATCTGCAATTGCAGTTGCTAGTTATAGTTGCAGTTGCAATTGCAGTTTCCAGTTACAACTGCAGTTGCCAGTAGCCAGTTGTTAGTTGCGCAAATTTTGACGTGCACTATCTTGTATAGGGTTTGTTATCTTTGAGGGTTCTTCCTCATACAAGGGCAAAATTATTTATGTGTTGGGTTTATTAATATTGATGGTGATGTACTTATTGGATGTAATTATTCTTAAGAAAAGTTATTGGGTTTTCCCCCAAGGTTGGGTTTCCCAAGATAAAATCTTGCATCTACTGTGCATGGTTATCTTTCTATGATTCTATTGTTTCTGCTGCAATATATTTTGGTTGAAATTTTCAGTGTGTAATTATTCTATGATAACAATGGCATAAAATTATGTTTGAAATCATAAAGAAATAATTATTAGATCTGAAAATTGAAAATTCAACACTTTCAACTACCTAAGAATCCCTAAAACATATCTTAGGAGATTTGTCCTTTCCAACTAAAAGCATGGGAAATTTTTATTTAATATATATATATATATATATATATATATATATATATATANAATGTTGAAGTGAACTTTGGGGTGCATGTCCCAAGTTGATGTGATGATATCCCTTTTCACTCCACTACTAACACTGCCAATGGTTTGGTATGATTCTTATGGGTCCTCTTAAATTTTGGTTGGTGTCTACGGGATGTTCACAAAATTACAAATCTTAAGCTTTTAATTGTTGTCTCTTTGATATTCATGACAATCCCATACATTAAAACTCTCATGTGTGGGATGCATTGCATGTGTGAGAAACACCAATCAGATACGCCTATCTCATGACATCTTGGAATTGCTTCTATGATTATAAAATCTCCTCTCCTTGTGCTCTATCCAATAGTTGTGAGCACCGATCCACGATAGCATATAAGTCCCAACATATGATGTTCGTTATGTCGATAGGGATATTGATAAGGGATGGTGTTGCTACTAACATAATGGTTGATTAGTTGTGAGATGAGTAGGCTTCATTAGTTTATTTGGTTGTCGACCCAAATAATTGGTTGATCCACTCAACTGACAAGGTGAGGTTTATGATGAATCCACATGTTCCAACACCCCCCCCGTAAACTCATCTTGGAGGAAAAAAAATTCCACAACTCTCCCCCTTGGATTTACTGCAAAATTTGATCACAAGATGGTACACCAACAATCCTAAGGAAGTCTGATCACCATCAACAAAGATCAAGAAAAAAAGGCAATCATCCATTGCAAGTTGGTTGCAAAATTGTTTTCCAAACATGGTCCCAGTCGGTTAGTCGACTAGACAACAAGATACCACCAGCCAATCAATGATTTGAGTAGACAATAATGTACCAATATAGTCAGTCTATGTCAATCCAATAGTCTTTTCCAAGCTAGACAATATCTGTATTAAACTCAATAAGTAGAATTACAACTCCCAACAACAAAGTCAAACATGGTTCAGTCGATCTCAGCAAATCCAAGCACATCAGTTGGGTTTACACATCAACAACTTCAATTACTCCCTACCTTAAACATAGTTGAGGGATCAAAGTATCAACAAAATACCTTTGTCGAAACAATAGTCGACTGGAAATAACTAGTCAAAACGATGTCTGCAAATATGCAATTGAAAAAATTTCAGTCAATTGTCATATCTGGTCGAGTCTCATTCGACCAATATCTCAGTCGGAATCCAATCAATTGTTAACTCAGGTCAATCCTATGGTCGACCACTGCAAACCAATCAGTAATGAAGAGGAGTGATGTACATATGTACATCTGATGATACACAATGGTATGAAGTTTTCAAGTAGCTGGATAAATGTGCCCATGATCATTCATCAATCCAACCATAGTCTATCCTGGTAGTTGGTACTGGTTCACAATTTTGTCTTTCAAGTCTCTTCTGCAAAGATAACATAGTTACCAACTTAACAAGAACTCTACAGAGTTCTCGTTTTTTGGGGGGTCACATTTTTTACCTCGTTTTTAAACATGGTGCTACTGATAGCACCCCCTCCCTTTTTAGGTGGTTTTTTTATATTTTAAATTTTTGGATCCATAATGTTTCCACATAATTTTTTTAAATGCTTATTTTTTTATGTATTTTCATTTTTTTTTTTCTAAAAAAATAAAATTGTTTTTTTTCAAAGGTGTTTTTAGTCATTTTTTCATGCTTCTTTCAATCTTAAAAATATTTTTTACCATTTACTTTTTTGAAATTAAGATTTTTCGTCTCCTTAACTAATTTATGGTTCCATACTTTTTACATATAGTGGAAAATATCATTTTTAACACATTGTTTACCTTTACTTCAATACATAGAAAACAATTGTAGTTAAATAACACTATTTTTAAATATTTAGCTAAAAAATATAATATAATTTTTTTTGATAAATTGAAAACTAAAAAAAACTAAGAAAAATAAAAGAATTGAAATTATAAAAAAAATTAAAAACAAATTTACATATAAAAAAAATTAAAGAAAAACTTAAAAAACTAAAGAGGAAAAAAAAAAAACCAAAAAATTAAAAATATGTAAAAAAATCTAAGCAAAAATGAGAAAAAATAATAAAAAGAAGGTTAAAAAACAAATTTATGGCCAAAAAACTTTAAAAAGGTTAAACACACACACACACAAAATTATATGATGATGATGATGATGATTAACGTCCACTAAAACTGAATTGGTCTATCAGACCTTAAGAGGGTAAGTGATTACTTGCAATTCTTTAGAATTTTGTTTAAAAGCATTAAGATAAGCTTTCCAGGATCACCATACTTTTGTTTAGTTAAGAGGTTAGGAAGGTTGGTAGTGTGACAAATATTTTGAAAATGAGATCTAATATGGGTATAGGCTGGACAATCTAAGAGAAAGTATTTTTCATCTTCAACCTTCTTAGTGTCACAAAGGTGACACACTCTTTCATCCCATGGCGTTTTAGGAATTGACCAACGCCCAGTTTCACTATGGAGCTCATGAGAACTTGTTCTTATCTTATCAATGCTTATTTTTTTCTTTACACTTGGCAAAACATATATATAATTTTGATATTCTATATTAGGGTTGATTACATCCTTATAATACCTTAATTTTATTTTTTCCTCTAACTCTTTATCACACCACATTTTCTCCTTAAATTTTGATTTGATGTTTTTTTAATAGTATCTTTATTCTGCAAAATGGTGTCTTCCATGATTCCCCAATAGTTTAGCCAAGACCGAGCATATTTATGCCATCCTTGCTTGAGTCGATGGTGGTTATGACTTGATTTTGAAGCAATTTTAGGAAGCCTCTTGTCTTCCATGTTGTTTAACTTGTTCTTATACATTAGGTATCTAGTCATAGCCATGCTTTCAATGGGGGAGAGACTTGTTTCTAAGAGGAGGATGGGATAAGGCATATTTCCTTTAATTTTGAGATTATAGGTTATACAATTCTTTTATATTTGCTCTATCTTTCTCAAAGATTCACAAGAGATACTACAGCCCCAGACTTCACATCCATAAAGAATAACATGTGTAACAAGAGTCTCAAAGAGGAGTTTCTTCTTATCCCAACTCCAAAGATCAACAATTGTTTTCAAGTCCATAATAAGTTTTCCATCCCCCAATAATCATTTTCTCAATGCTATAATTCCAATTGAGCTTGTGGTGAATATCAATTCCAAGATATTTATATGAAGTCACTTCCTCCAAGTATATATATATATATATATATATATAAAACCAAACCAAATTAAAAGACTTAAAATACAAAATTTAGACCTAGGTCTCGTGGCCACCACGGGACCTGGGCCTGGCCCACGTGGAGGCTGGGGCGATGATTGGCATCTTCCCCGCCCATTATA
>ML830322.1:33043-50190 GCA_009831015.1 Picea engelmannii | reverse complement strand
TTTTTTTCATTTCTTTTTAGTTTTTTTTCCACTATTTTTTTATGTTTTTCTTTTTTTCAAATTTGGTTTTTGAATTTTTTTTTTTTAAATTTATTGTTTTCTGGGTAAATTTTATTTTATTTTTTCCTCGGAAAAATTCATAATTTCATTATATAATAACAAAATTACATACACGTCCCCGAGGTGTAGGAACGTCCATGACAGAGTGTGTTGTTAAGCCACTCCGTGTTGTTAAAGACACCGGTTCAAAACCCGCGGGGACAAAAAATCCAACCATGTTAAGGGTTGGTGTGGCTCAGGATGGGTGCGATCCCCGAGTGATTTTGACGGCTTAGATTCCCCCGAGTCATGGTTTCTCAAGCCACAGGTTAATCCCGTAGCCAGCAGGTCCGGACAAATTAACAAACAAAATTACATACACAGATATATACAAGCTATTTAGAAATATTCATGTACATATTCTCCAACAAATAGTATCTAACCAACGGATGATGCAAAGAAAACATCAAAGATTCCAGAAACAATATCGATTGTCTCAAAAAAAGTCCACAAAACAATATACACTTGTAGTAACCATCGACATTTAAGTCCTCAAAATAGTGGGTATCCCATCAACCAACAAATAATATATTAGATATACAAGATGAATCCCAACACAAAACATAATATTATCCCCACAAAAATCATAGATGCCAAAATGATCATGAATCCTGTCTATCATGAATTCCTTGTAGAAACTATGAATTCCTGTTGATGTATGCTCTTCAATATACCATTGACCAAAGGCTAGTTGCGAGGCGTCTTTGGAAAGATCATTCGCCAATTGGTTCCTCTCCCTGTATATATGAGAAAAAGAGATAGAGTCAAATAAAATTTTAATACAAAGTACATCCTCTAACATCGGAAGCAAATGAGAGACATGACAATCATGAACACCATTAGCCCAATTGATGATTACTAAAGAATCACTAAAAACTTGTAGTGATCTGTAACCCTATTCCACAACGAATAATAATAGAAGTTTTAAAGCCATTAATTCAGAGTAGTTGTTTGTGCCTGTCCCCAAACCAACTTCGAGAGTAAAGTAATGTAAGTTAGAGAAGTAAAGACAGTCACCCCCGCCACACAAAGACTGATCAGAAGAGGAATCTCCATCGAAGTATCCCCTCGGGAGACTAAAGTCAGGGATCACCTCCCTAGTAACACGGGGTTGTGCCAAGTCACCACCACCCTTGCTATGATAAGAAACCAATATCCCAATGCAATTGACAACCAACCTTTCGATCAGAATGAATTCATCCTGGAAAATTTGCCTATTTTGAGAGATCCAAATCCCCCAAGCTAAAATAATTGGAAAATATCGGTACTCCACTTGACCCCGACCACAAAGCCATGACTATAAAGCTAATTCAAAATAATTTCCCTGCCATCTCCAGAGGGTGGGCATTGGAATCCTCGAAAAATCCCACACATCCCGAACATACGAACATTGTAAAAAGATATTCTCCACTGATTCTAATTGAGTTTTTCAAAGAGCATATCGTCTTGGCCCAGAGAAAAGATGTTTTTGTAAATTATCCCAGGTAGGAAATTTGTTTTCCATAATCGACCAATCCAACAACTTTCCCTTCGTCGAAAAAGGATGTTTCTAGATCTTCTTCCACCACCAAAGGGGTTCTCTTTGATGAATATCCACACATAATTTTATATAACCCGCAAGAGGAGTATATTCCCCATCCCCAGCACCATCCCAAAGCAACTCATCATCTCTATCAACCAACTGAATGGAGGCATCTCGAAGTGCCTAAGTGTATCTATCCCAAGAAAAAAAATCCTCCTCCAGGAGACCAAGCTTGTGCCCCGACAACCAACCTTGATGCCACATATTTGTTTGTAAGGGGTCCTCGACCTCAGCAAGATAGTAGAACCCACCCTGAGCCAATCTATCCCAAATACCTGTTGTCAATAAGTGACCTATATTTCTACCCAGCCACGGATCCAAACCAAGACGAACCAATCGCCCATAAACTACCTGCCAAACCGGACAGTTCCCAATAAGATCAAAAGCCTTAATCAAAGCCTTCCTGATAATAGAAATACCCGTCGAAGATTTGTTTGTAGTTCGAATCCAATCAAGAGTAGTTAGGGGAGAAATATATTTTTGATAAACTACATGGTTCCAAAGACTAGTAGTTTTAATCATTCGCCATGAGCTCTTTGCAACAAGTGCTTTAGAGAAAGAAAAAATATTCTTTAAGCCCCAACCACCCAAAGCCTTTGGACCAACAATCCTCTCCCAGTGTACCCAGGGAAATACCTTTTTGTCCTTGTTTCCCTGCCACAGATAAGAAAATCACATCCTCCTCATATTTTCCAAAATACCTTTTGGTATCCAAGCTAAAGTCATCCAGTAAACCAGAATAACTTCTAATATTGCCTTCACAAGAACTAAACATCCAGCTCAGGACAAACAACGATGACTCCAACTCTTTAATATTTTTTCAAATTTATCAATGAGCCACAACCAATCGGACTTCCGATAATCATTAGGTTTCAAATGAAACCCAAGATACTTCAATCCTTCACCCAAATTAAAAACCCGAAAGGGAACCTAGATGAGATGGATAGGGAATCCCCCCCATCCCGATGGGAAAGTCTAATGCTAGAATTTTTTTCATTGATTACCATGCCCGTTGCCTATTTAAAGACATATAAACACTCACACATATTTTCAGTATCTCGTCGAGAACCATCACAAAATAATAAGATGTCATCCACAAAAAGTAAATGGGGATATACAAACCCGGTGAAATTTTTATGCCTCTAAAATTTCCTATAGACTTTGCCTCGATCAAGAATTGACTAAGACATTCAGCAACCGATAGAAAAAGAAGCAGAGACAGAGGAAATCCCTGTATAAATCCCCTTTCCACCTTGAAGAACGAGGAAGATGAATCATTAATCAATATGAACAAAGAAACAGTAGATAGGCAACCCATAATCCAATTTGTGAAAGCCACCCCAAAACCAAGATGTATCAACAACATCCGAATATAAAGCCAATTTACCCTATCATATGCCTTTGATAGGTCAATTTTAAGAACTAAACCTTTAAGTTTTTTTCTTTTCAAACTATGTAGACCTTCTTGTGCAACCTCAATAGCCTCATGTATCTATCTTCTCGCTAGAAAACTGAACTATTCACTTGAAATATGCCTGGAAAGAATGTATTTTAGTCTCCAGCTGATAACTTTAGAAATGATCTTGTAAAGACAGTTACATAAATAAATAGGACAAAAATCATCAAAAGAAGATGGATTAACCGCCTTGAGAATTAAAGCAATGAAGGTGGCATTTAGGGGTTCATGAATATGCCCATTCTTCCTGGATTCTTCAACGACTTTTAAAATATCATTACCTAGCAAGTCGAAAAAACCCAAATAAAATTTGATCGACCATCCATCAAGACCTGGACTCTTTCCCTTTTGAAAAGAACACATGACTACCAATAATTCCTTTTTAGTGACCTCTTCCATCAATGACACACATTCATCCTCCTCCACAAAATGAGGGAAAAGCCTAGCAACATTAACAATTTCAGCAATGAAAGATCCCTCTTGAGACTTGAAAAGATCTTTAAAATGAGAAATCCCCAAAGTTGACATACCTTCAAAAGTATTGACCAATTTTCCATCCCCCTGAGTAAGACCCCAAATAGTGTTTGTCATTTTCCTGCCTTTGGAAAAGGAGTGAATTTTTTTTGTATTCTCTTCCCCACAAGAGATCCAGATAGCACGAATTTTGAGTCTCCACAAAGCTTCCTTATCATCCAAAATAAACCTCTGCCTAAGTTCCAGTTGAACCAATTCATCTTTTTCCTCCCTGGAACAGAAGCCCCTACTAGTGCAAGCCTACCATTCCAAGAGGGTCTTTTCAACGTGTAATAACTCTTGTTCCTCTTTTAATTTTTTCTCATGTGCCCAGGAAATGGTTGCCTGTTTATTTTTATTTTTTTTTCAGATTTTCCAGAAATAGGATAGCTACATGAGTAGATGGATTTTAACCAATGGGGATTCACAACTTACGAACCAAGGCTTGATACTCTGGGTCCTTTAACCAACCCTCAAAATATTTGAAGGGGTTGGGAGCCCGTCAAACCCTACCACATAATTCCAGTACAATCAGATTGTGGTCCGACTCTCCACTACAACAAACCCATTGACAAACAAGGGCCTATGATTCCACCAGTTCCTCCTTCATAAGGAAACAATCCAGGTGTTTAGAAACACGCTCATCCCCGATCCACTTATTTCTCCAAGTCGACTGTAATTTTACCGACTCAATATCCAACAACCCATGGAGATCAAGAAAATGAATAAAGAAATTGGTCATAGGGTCCGGGTTTGTACGAGGTCCCCAGACCACTATCACACCTAAGGAAACGTTTAGATTGCCTCCCAAAATAACCTCCTTATCAGTAAACCAAGAAAACTTTTCCAAAGAGTCCCAATAATGTTGCCTATCAGCATAGGGTCCATAAATGTTAACCAGAGTCAAGGAACGATCCAACTCAACAGAAAAAATATTGAGACCAATCCCCGATTCAAAAACCCAAATCTGTTCACAATTACAATGCATGAGATACCAACCAGTTTCCAGTCCCCTAGAATGTCCCTTTGCATCCACTGCTGCAAAGGACTAACCTGGAAATAAATATTCTAATGATGCAACCACCAGTTCACTTACCCCCAAGGTTCCTTGAAGAAAAATAACATCCGGAGCGACAACAACGACTAATCTTTTTAAGAACGATTTTTTTGCAGGGTTTTCCAACACCCTACAGTTAAGGGAGAGGACTTTCATAGAGAAACCACCTCATTGGATTTCTTTTCTCTAAGCACCCATTCAATGGAATATTGTCTGCAAGAGGCCAAGCCAATCCTGGCCCGATCTTGAGCCAAGAGTAAATGTGATCTCCTGCCCCAACCTCAAGACAAAGAAGGAGCCCGAGATAGAGAGCCCAAACCTTTCCCAATAAGTTCCCCTTGACCGCAATCACCAAATTCCTTAGTTAGTATGGCCATGTTATGGAGAGAATAGCGAATCCTAGACCCATCTGAAGACTGGGTACCAGAAGACAACTGGTTTCTTGAATGTGAAGGAGTCCCATTCAAATCCAAAGGAGAGATAGAAAGGGAAGGAACAAATTCCGGAGGAAGGACAAGACCGGAAGAAGAAGGAACCAAGTTTCCCACATCCCCAATTGACACCAAAGGGAAAGAAGCCTCATCAACACAATTAGCCCCCAACACCAAATTTCCAATAGGAGGGGCTAAAGGGGTACTAATTGGAGGAGGAAAGAGATACCCAACATGAGAAAAAGTACAAAAAGCTACCACAGGGCAAGGCTGCGTGAAAATAGTGGAGGAACCCAAAGTAGAAAAAGTATCACACCCCAAATTTCCCAACGAAAGAAACATATCAGAAGTTAATGAAGTAGCAACCGGAGAAAAGGAATTCGACAACTTACTTGACACCAGAAGAGACCTTGGACAAGCCAATTTAGTGGACTTTTGTAACTTTGATTGGTTTGAGTCCTTGCCGCTCAAATCAATATCAACAGGTGTACAGGGGTGCCGCCCCCTGTCCCTACTAGAGACATGAACCTTTTATACCTCCACAGAAGCATCCCTAGTTTCCTAGACTCCAAATCCACATGCCTCGATGCAGCAACAGGATCAACACCCATAGAACCTCGCAGCTTCCCCTTGAAAGGCAATTTACAATCTGCCACACCATGACCATAGATATGGAATCTATGACACCTGAAAGGGATGCCTTCATAATCCCAAGGATGAATAAAGGTTCCAAAATCCACCTCAATCATCAAATCCTTGAGTAAAATTGGATGAAGATCCAACTTCATCAAAATCCTAGCCACAAACATCAAACCTATGTCCTCAAAAGACATATCCGCTTCAATGAACTCACCCAGTTTGTTACCAATGGCTGAGAAATGCACAGGGTTCCAAAACTGCATAGGAAGACCTGGTAACCGAATCCAAATGGGAACCACATCCACCCTCTCCCACTTAACATCGAAATTGGGAGTCCATTGCTTAATAATAGACATTCCATCCATACTCCAAGTTTTAGACAAAGCCCATAAAACATCAGTAGTGGTAGAGAAGACGAAGGCAAACCAACACTTAGCTAACAAATGAATACTTGGGGGATGAGTAATATTAGAACCCCAAGTATTATCCACCCAAGATCGCAAGAAAAATGAACCCAATCACTTCCCACGTGCCCTGCCCACCACAACCAGCTCAGAAAACTCAACCACACAATCCATGTCAATATCCTCTCCAAAAACCAAACTACCGGAATCAGTCTTGTCCCGCACACACTGAGCGCCTCTATGTGCTGAAATATTAGGACCCTCCATAGGTTTCTGACTCGCCTGAACCTCAGTATAAACAAATCCTTTAGAGCCAGGGTTTTGGAGAGGAGATTCAGTTCGCCCAGTAACCCCGGTCGGAACCACAACCTCGCTAGAAAGCTCTCCCACAGTCACAATAACTTCCAGAAAAGTGTCAGAGTCGTTGAGGACCTCCGATGGAGAAAACCGGGCTCTTGTATCTGCCACCAACAAGCCCTTTTGTTGAGTACCCCAGTTGTCCCCATCAAAAAGAGCCCTAGGCTCGGGACCAAGGCACTCAAAAACACCCTCCAACAAATCCAAAACATGAGCCAACCCAAGATCAAAACCTGTCAAGGAAACCATTGGAGACTCACTAACCAAAGATGAGGAAAAATCCAAACCATCTGAATAAGACAAATTGATCAATTGAGGAATCTTCGAGCCCGGGGCAGATGTCAGACCATATCCGAACCCACTGGGTTTACCACCAGAACCCCCAATGATACACTGATAGAGGGTTTTGGGACCCTTGCCACGAGATCTCCCCATAATCCACTCGAAATCGACAAAGTCTCTGCATCCCAAGCCGCCTCCATTCAAACAAGGAAAAAAGAGCAGACAAGGAAAGGTGTGGAGGCGACCCCACAAAAACCAGCATGCCAAAAAATGATGTTGTTCTAGACCAGGAAGATGCCATCCCTGACCGTGAACCTCCCCATCAACCCATAGACCACCACACAACTGAAATGGAATAAAACCCTAACCGCCATTGCCATCACCCACCTTTGCCTCCTCCCTAGCCATCGAAGCATATCAAATTTTACATTTTTTTTTCTTCACCTTATTATTATTATTATTTTTAATTTTTAATTTTGGGTTTTGAATATATTTGTTTAAATGTGTTTTTTTCTTCATTTAAAAAAAATCTAAAGATTTTATCCTTTCTCTTTATTTATTTTTTAATGTAAATTACAAAAAAAAAGTTAGTAAATAAATTTTCAAGTGACCATTTAAGATCCAATTTTGGGTTTTTTATTTGCATAGGGATTTGTTGTTAAGGCCACAATTTCAATTAGGTGGTAATTAGCTATAATTTTAACATTTATAAAAAACATTTTTTTAGGTAGCATCACTTTTTCATTTAGGTGTTGTTTTTAAGGTTGTTTAAATGTGTTTTTTTCTTCATTTAAAAAAAATCTAAAGATTTTATCCTTTCTCTTTATTTATTTTTTAATGTAAATTAAAAAAAAAGTTATTAAATAAATTTTCAAGTGACCATTTAAGATCCAATTTTGGGTTTTTTATTTTCATAGGGATTTGTTGTCAAGGCCACGATTTCAATTAGGTGGTAATTAGCTATAATTTTAACATTTATAAAAAACATTTTTTTTATGTAGCATCACTTTTTTATTTAGGTGTTGTTTTTAAGGTTTTTCTGAGCAACTATTTAATTTTTTAAGGCCATGCTTGAAAAAAAGTTGTGATTTTGACCTAATTAGAAAAAATGGTGTTACTGGTAGCACATCGTTTTGATTTGGGGGTTGATTTTCATGTTTTTTATGCAAAAATATGGGTTTTAAGGGCTACAGTTCTCGTTTTCAGGTCACAATTCTCGTTAAGTCGGTAACTATGTTAGATTTGAAAGCATGATTTTGATTCCTTCGATTTCTATGGCAAGGATGATGATAAGGCACAAAGTTCTATGTTGGATTATCAAGAGATATAGGTTCAGGGTCTGGTGTACTCTTAAGAGTAGAACAACCCTTGTATATCAACAACAAGATCATCCATAACAATATTCTCAAATTCTGGCATGTTAGTAACAACCATCTTATCATTTTTTTCAACACAATTAACAATAGATTTCTCTTTAGGAAAATTAGTCTGAACTCCACCTACAATGAACAAAAATTCCCTAGTTGCATCAAGGGCAGGTGTAGGTAAGGAGGAAACAATCACATCATATCCAAGACATGTTCTTGGTGACTTCATCTTAGGCATAATAGGAATAGCAATATCATGTCCATTCTTCCCAAGTCCTCCTCTAGTATATCCCATGATTTTTAGTAGTTGGGACCCTGTACCTGTAGTGTGTTTTTCAAATCTAGGAGAAACAACACAATTGTTAGTTTTAATGTATAAATCAACAAAAAATTGCTTACAAATAGCATCAGGGGGTGGAGAAGAAATGTGTGAGCCTTCCATCTCAACAACATCAGTCTTGTTCTCAACAGTCTTATCATTCTACAGTGGGTGAACTTCTTCTTCAAGGTTTTGTTTGCAGTCATGCAAGCCCTGAATAGTCTCATCCTTCGCAGGAAGCTGCAACAATATGACATCATACTATTCTTTTAATGTGTAATATTTGTGAGACAACCAATTTTTATCTTCTTGAATAGGAACAACTTCTTCACAAAGCTCATTGGCAGAGGCCTGTAAGTGGGAAACCTCACAAGTCAGTTGGGCATTTGTTTCCATCAGTTGGTTGACTTCCATGCCCAAGCAAGTATGAGGAAGAGATTTCATTTCTTCCTCCAAGGATTCAAGAAGGGAAGAATTATCTTGAAATTCGTCGGCAAGAGTCTGGAAAAATATTTCCATGGTGTTCCCCATGACAGTAACCCTCTTAGAGTTCTCAACCATAGAAGTCTAGAACACATTTTCTATAGTCTTTAACTAATTTTTTAGTTCTTCATTTTTTGTCTCCAAAGAAACATTTTCATGAGAAAGGGTTTTCACCTTCTTCACACGATCATCAACAAGATCAGTTTTATTTCCAAAATCATCCCTCGAATCTGGAAAAATGGTTTCCATTATTTGTTTTAGGTAAAAACATTTCCTAGATTTCTCATCAAACTGCTGCAGAAGGATGGTTTGAAAGAGGGAATCATCATCTTCCAGTTGGGTATGGGATGTCTTCAATTCATTCTTTAATTGTTGATTCTTAGTATGCAACAGTACAATGACATTCTGCAAGTCAGTGACCTCTGCACGAAGTCGGTTGTGAGATTCTTCCAAGGCATTTGTCTTCTTCTCATGAATCTCTTGCAATTTTTGAAGAACTAGAAATTCATATTCATCAAGCATTTCCATCGTCAATGGAGGGAAAGATCCAAGGAAAGAAATATAAAAAGGAAAAATATGGCTTTACCAGTCAACATACACCAATTCTATACTTAGTCACATGGATACAATTGTCCATGCCAAGAAGTCATCAATTCTTAGCATCTACCGGCACAGACCACCACAAGATGGTTCAACATCCATAAACTTGTAGTGTTTATTCAAGCATCCAACCCAACGAATGACAGATGTTATGGATCAGTGAGGTCAAGTAAGCAATATGCTAGATGGGTCGAAGATATCCATGAAGGCAACCGTTGATGTAATTCAAAATTTAGATGGGCAGACACACCAATGTGATTGTGGGTCAAGTCGAGTAGATTCATGACCAAGCAAACTATAACCTAGCTAAAAATAATTTTGGGTGGATCGATGAGGGACCAACTCAATGTAGACTTCAATATGCAATAAGGGTTAGGGCATGTCTTTTCCAGCCGACAAGTCGAGTCGACTAAAGGATCTAAATCCACAAGTTTAGTCAGATATGGATCAGTCGAGCTACTAGTCAGGTGTGTGGAACAAGTCGAGCAACATTGGTTGAAATGATCACCTCCAAGCGCCAATAGACTAATGTGTAGGGAAAACACACAAAGAGTAGATTCCATGAGAAATTTTCCTATTTGTCTTGGATATCCATGAGAGCTAAGGAAGCCACACATTCATCTGGTCGAGTCCATATTCGACAAGTGGATCCACGATTTGGTCGATGGGATAGACTTCGGAAAGTGAGAAATTTCTAGTCGAGTCAAGAAAAGGAAGTCGACTCAGTCGATAGTAACGGAATCAACCTCTGGTCGAGAAGAATCATTATCAAATGAGTATTAGTCGATCTGACAAGTCACTAGTCGGGCAATAAACATGAGTCGAGTAGCAATTATGTCAATGGGAAAGTAACAATTTACGACAGAAGCAATAAACTTCCAATCAACAAGTGTTTGGGTGAATTGTAGCCTGCAAACAAGAGATATGTCCAGTCTAGCTACTAGGCGACCACGAACTCAACCAACTATCCAAAAAGGGCTATGTATGACTGAGCTACAAGAATCTCCAGTATACACACCAGAAAAAAGGCAAGCTTTAAAAAATAACTCCCATTGTTTTATACCAGCTCAGGTAAAATAACTCTTCAAAACAAATCTAAGGCATTAACACCCATGGACAAACTGTTATAAACCAGCATATGCAAAACCCTAGATAAATGCTTCCACCATTAACCATCGTATGCAAAACCCTGGATTCCACCATTATTCATTATGGTAACCAAAGTTGTGTGAAGAGCTCTGATACCATGTTGGTTTTTCTTCATATGAGATATAATTGATATATTATTACAATGATGAGTGTTCTATATATAGGGAACATATGGTGACCATCCATGAAAGGATGTGTCCCTTGAGTAATCAATAACTATTTATTATTATAATTTACTTATTACATATGATATTTAATAATAAATAATTATATTATTAATTATTATTCTAAGATAATGTCTTCCCGATGTTGTCCAAACATCAACATCATTCTCTATGGACCTGAGATCAAAATCAATAGCTCTGATACCATGTTGGGATAGGAATTTAACTGTAGAGGAGAAGATATCTGAGAGTAGTGGTGGTGTCTAAATACATCGTTGCACTGAAGCACAAGAATGTTCCATGAGAGCATAAATAGATCTCCTGATGATGTGATAGACCGATCACAAGGATCATCTATAAATGGGTTTTGGTCATGGACCAAATGAGCAATCGTGGGTGGATTCGATTGCACCTATCCATAAAATGCACATTTGGGATCCTAAGTGGACATGGTCAACCATTAGTTTAGTCGATTGTCAACCCAAAGAATTGGTCGACCCACTCGACCGATAGGGTGAGGTTTATGATGGAATCCCATGTTCCAACAACACAAACATTATGAATCTTGGGTAGGTGGAAATCATCATATTCTCAAAGGTCTTAACAAAATCTTTGTAACTTCGAAGTTACAAAAAAAAACTTTACATGATGCTTACTTTTTCCAATTTTTCAAACACCAAAGCTAAACAACACACCTACATACATATGAACACACCCACCTCACCTCCTTAATTTTCAACTTCCTTAAAATAACCTAGGAGAAGATTACACTTCACCAATCTACCTACACTCTAATAGTAAAAACTTAACCTAACATGCTCACTTTAACTCTTTTCAATCGTATAAATAATCTAAGACCTTTACTTTTTTTTTAAGTTGATCCTTTGGAAATTTAGTCGATTTATAATCCAAAACTTCATATCAAATTATTTGAATCTAAATTATTAACATAATAATCCCTAATCTCAATCACTAAACAAGACAATTAATCCTACAACCGACCTTTAAAGAAAGACCATTTTCAAATTCCACCACATATTTATCTTTGCAATGAACAAGTCTATATGTTCTATGATTTTTAGTTTTTCCAGCAACCATCACCAGAATTAGGCAATGCAATTGTTGCTAAAATGGCACTTTTCCATTGATTAAATTGCATTTTGGAATGCATAAATTGACTCAACGCCATGAAAAAACTCTAAAGTACTCTCATTGCGATGATACGGAAATGAGATGTTGCAGTAAAAACCCAATAAAAATATAAAAGAAAGTTTATAATTCATTCATATTGAATAATATAGATGACTCCCAATTCCCTTATTTTTTTTAACCACATTAAATTTCAAACAAACAACACCCAAATCCCATCAATATGGTCGATTTTCCATGTTAAATTCAAAAAATGCATTAGCGGTGTTACAGAGGCGTGAACACACTAACGTTAGTATGTATTCTTTTCAAAATGGTATAAACATTTCGAACGTATCAATATCATACAATGTAAAAATATCCTCTAAGATTGCGTACCATCCAGGCCCAATTGCGAATGTCTTGGCAACTGTGAGTGATCCAGATTATGCTGAGAATGAAATGAAACAAAAACAAAAATATAGAAGAAAACACTGAAATATAGTGAAACCTAACTTCTATTAATGAATAAGATACAAAAACATTGTAGAACACAAACTGACATAATGGGGTAGCTTATCTCTGAAAAGAAAGAGATGTTGGCTATGCTTCATTCACAGCAAGCTTTACATCACACTCCATTGCATGCTTAAAGGGATTTGCTAACCTCAATTATATATGAGAGAGTGATAGGAGAACAATTCCCATGATGCATGTGGGATAAATTAGTCTAAGTTTATAAAATTTCATAGGCATGTAAAACACTAAGACTTCTCGGGTGGTCACCCATCCCAATACTACTCTAGCCCGAGTGCACTTAACTGCAGAGTTCTAATGGGATCTGGTGCATTAACATTATGTTGTAAGCATGTACATAAGACCACTAGGAAATCATTACATGATGTTTGTAATTAACAAATGAAGATGGAATTATATTACATTCCCCATCAAAAGGGTGAATATCATGGTTTACCAAAACCATAGGATTGAAATGTTGATTCAATGGAAAAGGTGGATAGCCACCGAGATCCACCTGGATCATTCCTCCCCTCTTAGGAAGCAATGGTCTCTGTTGCATCAAGTTCCCTTGGGATATGGGGAAACTTCTATTGAATTTGAACCTTGGTGAGTCGCTTTCCTTGTTGAAGTAGATTTCATGTTTGTACTTTTCCTATGGAAGGATGTCATGAACCCGTTGGAGGTGTTGTATCCATTCAACAGATCTGGTTGCATGATTTGTCTTGATCAGAGTATGGGAGGAATATGTTGGTGAAGATGCAACAAGAAGAGATATATCAATGGGGGCTAATGGTTGGAACCCCAAGTGCACCTGAAAAGGGTTGTGTTCAATAAAGCTATGCTAAACATATGGAATACTCTCATTCTCTTTGTACGCCTCTACAATATTGTCAACCTGCTTCTGCTGGATAGAAATGTCTTAGACCGAGGTTGTAGTGGTAACAATGACCTTTTGTTCACCGTATGACTGGATCATGAAGAGGGGAAACTTTTTGGTTTGAGAGATTACTTTGCGGATTGTTTTCCCCAAATCAATGAAGTGCCAGTACTTGGAGCTATCTCTGGTACCCTGTATAGATGACCTCCCAGAGTAACAATGACATTGTGGGGTCAAGATTGATAAATAGCATGACGTTTCCACATATATGTTTGTCCTAAAAAAACATCACAGACTTCAAGTGGAGAAACATCAACACTACCTCATCCTTGAAGGGCTTGATGCCATAAGACAAGCGACATTGTTGGCTGACATGGATTTCCCATCCTCGTCTCAACCATCTGATGGTGTATGGTTGGGGGTGTGGCATCATTGGAAGCTTCAATCTCTTGAAAACCTCAACTAAGATTAGGTTCTTTTGACTCTCGTTGTCAACAATGAAATGAAGTGGGGTCCCTTTTACCCACATCTATGAGTGGAAGAGGTACTCCCCCTCCTCAAAATCCTCTAGTTCTTTTGGTTGTATTTTTTTGGTCGTGATGGTAGTAGTGGATTTTTCATTGATGATATGTTTCCCTTTATTGTTCTTTTAATTAGATTTCAATTCATGTTCTAATTCTCTTTCTTTGAGCTCAGCTACCAATCACTGTTTCAAACGACATTCATCGGTGTTATGTCAGGGGCTTTTGTGGAACTCACACCAATTTCCAGTGTCTTTCTTATACTTCTCGTTACCCTTCTTTGCCTACGTCTTTGACTGGATCTCTTGAGGTTGACCTTCCTTTATATGTCCTTCGTTTTGTGAGTCAGTTTTTCCTTTGCCATGATTTTGTTGTGGCGTATTTTCAAACCTGAACTCTTACTCTGCTACTTGAATTTCTGCACAATTTTGACTGCATATTGATAAGCAACTCCCAATGAGGAGATGTCCAAGAAATCCATCTCTCTTTGGATGTACCTGTGCAGACCACTATGATACTTCAAAACTAGGTGTCGCTCATAGTCTTTGATACTCATCTTTGAGCGCAAGGTATGAAATATGTTAGTGTACTTCGACACCATCTGATCTCTTTTCTGATGCAGAGTCGTCCATCTCATGTACTCATCATCATAGTTTTTGACATTGTAGAACTCCTCCTTTAGTGAATCTACAAAGATTTACCAAGTGGGTTCTCTCTTGAATGGTGTAGAATCATTCGTAGCGTACCTCTCCTGGTAACCTTCCCACCAAGCTCTAACATGGGGAAGGGATTTAAGGAGTGCGAAGGTAATCTTTTCATTGTCGAATTTTTTTTGGACGGAGTAATAACCTTCTAGCATATTCAACTATTTTTCTAGAGCATTTACATATATCTGGCCTTCAAATAAGGGGATATCAAAATTGACTTGTACCTTGAAGGGTGTCGCACCTTCGAAATGGTTGCTTGTCAAGGATGCCTTGGCCATCGCTATCAGTAGTCTTCAAAGGATCTAAGCGAAGTTTTCCATTATCTCGTTCCTCTATCACACGAGGGCTTCCTTGAGAAACATCTTGAAAGGATCTCCTGCTATCTCATCTCTCTTTTCTTTCGCCATGGGAGGTTGCTTGGGCTAGTGATATAGGTTGTCCTCAAAAGAAACTAACTCGAGACTCAAATATCTATACCTTGACCTCGTCTGGGACATACTCTATGAAATGACAAAGAGTATACTACTCTAATACCACTGATCCGAATTATGTTCAGAACGAAATGAGACAAAAACAAAAATATAGCAGAGGACATTGAAATATAGTGAAACCCAACTTCTATTAATGAATAAGATAGAAAAATGTTGTAGAACACAAACTGACATAATGGGGTAGCTTATCTCTGAAAAGAAAGAGATGTTGGCTATGATTCATTCATAACAATCTTTACATCACACTCCATTGCATGCTTAAATGGATTCCTTCACCTCAATTATATATGAGAGAGTGAGAGGAGAGCAATTCCCATGATGCATATGAGATAAATTAGTCTAAGTTTATAAAATTCCATAGCCATGTGAAACACTAGGACTTCTTGGGTGTTCATCCATCCCTGTACTAATCTAGCTTGAGCTCGCTTAATTGTGGAGTTCTAATGGGATCCGATGCATTAACACTATGTTGTAAGAATGAGAATAAGACCACTAGGAAATAATTACATGATGTTTGTAATTAACAAATGAAGGTGACATTACATTCCATTCCCCATCAAAAGGGTGAATATCATGGTTTACCAAAACCATAGGATTGAAATGTTGATTCAATGGAAAAGGTGGGTGTCCATCGAGATCCACCTAGATTAGTGAGGGAAAAAGAAGATAATTACTCTAAACGACATCCCAAAATAGCAGATATCTATCTAGTTATACATGTCTTGTGGTATGTATTCAATGTGTATCAATCCCAACAGAAGATAATGTGTAATCTGAGAGAGTACTTAGGAGTTATGAAAATCTCAAGGCATTGGTTTCGAACCTCATACCTCATGGTCCTCCTCAAATCCTAGAAGGATGTTCCATCCATATTTCTAAGTCAGTTGCCTAGAAATAATCCATCGTCCTTTGTAGGGTCTCCGAGGGATTCAAACTCGATCCCCATCAACGAAGGGTGCAACACATCTACTGTGACTTCACCTTGAGGGAATTCAAACTAAAAAGTGGATATTTTTAAAGATAATGACGAATGACATCACTCTGTGGTTGATCCTTGACAACATCAAGCAAGAATCAACATTTGAAATCAGGAAAAAGTGAAGCAATGTGATGATGGTGACACAAATTTTGAGGATGGATAAACATGTGTTTCATTTAAAAATAAAGAGGTGAGGTTTTCTATAAAAGGTTTTAAGAGGACGTCCAAGTTTTCGGAATAAAATATCCCTGTATACATGCCTTGAAGGTATGAAATATTGATAAAGTGAATATTTAGTCGTTCTTTTACTAAACATATTGGATGTAGTCTTCCTTCTTCTCCCTAAAGAGAGGCTTTCTTTCTTTATTTTCCTGCACTCAATATTGTGGATAGTTATTAAATATGACAAGGTAGCTAAACATAGCTTTAATTTCACTCTATAAAAGTAATATGTTGAGTTCTTAATGAGTATATTATTGTATTAATATTTATTTATGATAAATCCAATTTATTTTAAGTACCATCCTTTAAATGAGAAAAACAATCCAATAAAATTCCTCAATATATGATGACGATGATGATGATGATTAACGTCTACTGAGACCGAATGTGGTCTATCATACCTTAAAAAGGTAAGGGATTACTTAGCTTTCTTTATAATTTTATTTTTATGCTCGAAAATCATTAAGAGAAGTGTTCCAGGATCACCATAGTTTGGTTGAGTCAGAAAGTTAGGAAGGTTGGTAGTTTGAGAGATGTTTTGAAATTGAGATATAATCTAGGTATACGCTGGACATTCTAAGAGGAAGTGTTTTTCATCTTCAACCCCCTTGGTGTCACAAAGATAACATATATTTTGATTTTATAAATTAAGGTTAATCACCTCCTTATAATAACTTAATTTCATTTTTCCCTCTAACTCTTTATCGCACCACAATTTCTTCTTAAATTTAAATTAAATAATAATTTTAATATTATCCTTATTTTGTATGATTTCTTTCTTTCTTTATTCCTCAATGATTT
>ML830322.1:22394-32548 GCA_009831015.1 Picea engelmannii | reverse complement strand
TTTAGTGGTTAATATTAAATGTTTTATTTTATATTATTTTATTTTATTTTTAAAGGTGATGAAATTTATTAAATTTAGTTGTCAATTGATATTGATGATAGTCATGAGTAGCTACTATCTGTGAATGTGGGTTGATTCATCCTCTTTATTCAAAGAAAACTAGGTCACTTGAAATAACCTACTTAGGGTAGACTTTCACTCTTGTCATATGTCTCCGAAAAGATCGTCTTTTAGCCAATAAAAAACAATTTTAGATCTTATTTTAAGAAGATAAGGTGCTTTCAATCTATATAGTATCTACAAAAAAGTCAATATCTCCTATTGTCATTGATAAGATTATAACAATGGAATTATGTGCTTTCATGTACCATCTAACCCTAATTATATATATAAAATCAAATGCTAAGAGATTGTAATTTAACTTCTCACCTATTTAATATATAACACTATAATTTTAAATTTTACATTTGTATTTATTAATCATAAAAATAAAACGTATATTTAAATCTTATTAAACAAACCGTGAAGGCAAGAAATAAAACATAACCATAACTTTTTATTTTCTAAAACTTAAGTAATTTAAGTAAAGTTAAAATAAACATCAATATTTTTTTCACAGAAAATTTCACTTTATATTTATATTGAAATATAATCTATTCACATATCAATTATTTAAATCAAAATTTCCTTTGGATTTCATGGACTGTTCCCATCTCAAACTACAATGAGAGTTCTATATCCCTTACAGTAACTCTAACAACTCATGTGAGAACCAAAACTGCATTGACATGTAGTAGGCAACATATTACCCGATCATACTACTACACAAAAAGACACCCCCAAAAATAAACACATAATATAATCTTTGGGGGCATCCCCTATGACTTATAATATAGATCTAAAAACATTCTTGGGCCCTCATGGCCCCCTTCACATAGATAGTAAGCAATGATCCCAGGTTGCTTTTGAAGAGCCTGTTTGGATAAACTACCGACCTCTTGATTTTCTTCTCTGAAAACATGGGAATAGGATATAGTCCCGAAGAGCTTGATAAGATCAGATATCCCGTCTTTCCAGCAGTCTAAAGTGACAACCTGTAAAGTGCCTTTTCTCTTCAGCCAATATATGACTATTTTTTAGTCTCCAAGGACAAGTATATCATAGATTGAAAGTTGAGATGCCAAGGTTAGTAAATCCCATACCCCCATAAGCTCAACTCTTGTATTTGTTCCATATCCACAATTTAAAGTCCATTTATACATTGAAAGTTCATTGATCTTTAACACCCCGCCAGCCCCACTTTGATCAACATATTTTTGTGTTGCCCCATCAAACCACCCAATAATTCTTTGACCACGTATAGCAATGACATGAGCTCTCGTGATTTGTTCTTTTACCTTTTTTTTTGGATTCACCCACTGCTACTAAATATTTGTACACCACCTTCTCAATGGAAGGATTCTCTGACTTAAAGATAAAGTAGTTTATTTCTATCCAGATGTACCAAAAAATAAAGGCTGGCAAGGATGGATAAGATATATTCTGATCATTCCAGTTTTTAAAGCACTCAACAACTGATGCACCATTCCACCCTGAAGAGAGAGATTGAGCAGCTTTAATTCTATCCCAGATAGTAATAGTGAATGGGCAATTTACAAATAGATGATTTGCAGTCTCCCAGTTGCTTTTACACAGGTGGCATAAACCTGGCCCTATATGTCCTATGATTTGTAAGTTTTCCCATGTGGGGATTTTATTTTCTACAACCAACCAAACAAATATTTTAATTTTTTGTGGATAGTCCCATAACCACAATTTCTTCCTCCAACCTCCAATTGTTTTAATCCACATTTTTGTAGCTATGACATTGTAAATATTTTTAACTGTAAGCTGGCCAGAATAGTCACCACTTGTCCACTTTAATACATTTGGTCTATCTAAAAGCTGAACTCCAGAATCAATCAAATCTCTTTTGAACTTCTCCCATTCTATCGCTAAATCTCCATCCAGGCCCAAATCTTCATTGTCTAACCAAATAGAGAAGATCATGCGTAGTTCTCGACTAGCCTGATAAAGGTAATATTCTTTTTTTTGAATGAATGTTACTACCAGATCTTTAGACAAGATAAATTATTTTCCCGTGCCCGGTATCAAATCCTTCCCTAGAATGATGGAGTGTCTAGATCACAGACTCCAAGCTAACTAGTGTAAAATACTATGTAAATACTTAAGGATATTTCTCCAGGTCTGGGATCCGTGCGTTGATGAAGTCGTGGCCGATCTCAACCACCTTGTCATTTCCCCATGTGGGAGGTACTTATCCTTTATGACACGATGCCAAATGCCATTTTTCATTAGGACCCTCCACAACGTGTTTGTCGTTAAGGCACTGTAAAATATGTAGATGTTTCTCAGTCCCCAACTACTGAATTTTTTTGGCCTTGCTAAAGTCTCGCATCTGCACAAATGATAGCTCTTCTTCTGCTTGCATCCTGACCATAAGAAAGAGAAAACCAATTGGCGGATCCGATTAAGAACTGATGATAGAATATGTGCCATAGCCATCCAATAGACTGGTTAGCTCTCTAGAACTGCTTTTATAAGCACATAGCGACCTTCAAGGGATAGCCAATGATTGCACCAGTGATTTATTCTCTTATCAAATTTTGAAATGAGCCAATGCCAATCCTCCACCTTGTAACTGTCATATTTTAAGAAGTAATCCAAATATTTGAACCCTTCCGATAGTTCATTAAAATTGTAAAGGAAGAAATCTTTTATACATTCAAGAGTATCATGTTGTACTCCAAAGTGGAGAAAAGTGGATTTTTGTACATTAATCAACAGACTTGACGCACCCCCAAAAAAATCCAGGATTCTATTAATCTCTTTCCACTCTTCTATCGATGTTTTTGTCATAATGAGAATATCATCCACGAATAGAATGTGCATGATATTTATTACTCTTGAATTTATTGACCTAATGACCTCACCACCAAGCCTTGTTTCCTCCACAACATCTAGCAAGTCCTTCCCAACCAACTCGAAAAAGTGTAAAAATAATTAAACAGCCCACTCATCTGGCCCTGGACTCTTGTCCTTTCTAAAACTTTTTAGTACCTCTAGGACTTCCTCACTGGTGCATGGACTCGCAAGTGTAACTACTTCTTCCTCTGTAACAATCCTTGGAAAGATTCTTACTGTAGAAATCTTCTCTTCTGTAGTATTATGCCCAGTATCCTAATAAAAAGAGCTGAAGAATCTAGTCACTTATTCCTTTAAGGCCTCCTGTCTTGTGTGAACCAGACCGGATTCATCCTTTATCTCCCATATATGTTTTTTATTTCTTTTGTGACTAGCGAAGGGATGGTAGAATTTAGTATTCTTATTGCCACTTTGAATCCAAATAGGCCTTCTTTTTTTACTCCATCGATCTTCTTCAACTAGTAGAAGTTTATTGTGCTCAGCCTCTAGAAATTTCAATCGATGATCAATAACAAAACTAATCACACCCTGTGTCTTTTGATTGTAGAGTAAAGCTAGTTCCTCTTCAATTTTTTCCATTGCTAATTGTTCCTGTATTCTTTTTTCTTTTGACCAGGACTTTACTCGAGTCTTGAGTAGTTTCATCTTCCCTACTAGTCTCCTATGTGTTCCCTATTCCAGTTGGAACTGGTGAGTATTCCACACTTCTTGTACCATAGTTTCAAATGTATCTTCTCGCAACCAGGCTGGATTAATTTTGAAAGGATGAGCAATATTCGAAACACCAAGACCTGATTGTAGAAAAATTGGAGCATGATCTGATATAAATGGGTATTCCACCCAAGTTCTATATCTTACCAATGATAGAAGAAGGTCCTTTGAGACATATACTCTTTCCAGTCTCTTTAAGATTTCTTCCTCTCCACTTCTGCCATTTATCCACGCTAGTACCACCTTCATAGGCAGGATATCTATAAGCTGATTTTTTTTTAAAGTTTCTTTAAAAAAAGACGCCAATGGATCTAACAAGGTTGTCACACCCCATACCTCCTTTGAGCTAGTATTGAAATTAAAATCACCATGATCTAGCAGGCCCCTACCATCCACCTTTTCCCATAAATGCTTGTGATTTGTGCACGGGCCGTATACATTTAAAAAGGAGATCCTTTTCTTATTAGATAAACAGGTACCTAACAATAAGATACCACCACATATTAGGAATGGAAATAGGTCAAACATTTTAGGGTCCCATGACACCATAATTCCACCAAAATACCCTACAGAGCTAACTTCACAGATCATCCACTCAGGTTGGATAGAGAACATGAAGTGTCTAGCCTTATCCTCAACCACCAAAGTCTCTTGTAGAAAGATAATGTCTGACAAAATTTTTGAAAGAATTCTTCACATGGAGGCTGCATTAAGGGGTCCTCCTACCCCTCTTATATTTAGAGAAAGGAGGATCATGAATTATCCCTTGCAAGGGATTTCATACTTCTGAGCGCCCCCTATTCAAGGTTTGTTGAAAAATGTTGAGCAGAAACGGTAAGAGGTGTCCCCGCCTTCTTGCAGGCACTCCTACTTTTAATAGGATAGGCCTCAATCCCCAAGCCCCGCGACCATGATAATTCTTTCCCACAAACCTCCCCTACATAGGTTGAAGCCCCAATTGTTCCACTATTCTCAACTCTCATAATTACTTCCTTCCCCATAAAGGTTGGAATGGGTATGGGGCTAGAATCCCCCCAATATAAAGGAACCAATGAATTAATCCTATTATCCAGCGTATGGTCACTAAAAGTAGGGTATCTGTACCCCAGGGTTATGCTAGAATCTTCCACAGTTTTCTATAAGGTCTGAACCCACTGGTTCAGTCTCAAAATACGTCCCCAAATCAACCATCGGTGAAGAAATCAAGTCCAACAAGAAAGTAATTTCTAAATGGTCTTGTTCCCATGCATCTAATGAAAAATATAAGGAAGGGAAGTGTAGTTTAAGCTTACTGATAAAGGTGGCGTTTGGAAATTCAAGACTTTCCTCTGCCCTCGCCATAGAAAAATCTCCCATCTTCTGAGAGTCGACATCAGTCGTGTAGAGGTCCTTAGTCATATCCTCCATAGAGTCCTCCAAATCCAATACCCCAAAAGTTGGTTGGCAGTCCTTTCATAAGTGACCAGTTCGCCTATAGAGAGTACACCGAAAGGGTATTCCCAGGTAGTCCAATCTCTGGACTATAATGTGGCCCCGCCAATCTATTTCGAGTGACTCCAACAATCCTGTGTGGATATCCACCTCAACCAGAACCTTTGCCATTATTTTATTCTATGAGTGTAGGGAAACTTCATCAACCTTGATGAACCGACCCAACTCATTACCTATCGCCTCCAACGTTTTGACATTCCACATTTGGAGAGGAAGACCCAGAAGGAGTACCCAAAGGTGGCAGAAGCTGAAATATTCAGTTGTTGAGTTGAAGTGGATGCGCCACCTCTTTATCATTAAGCTCCCACCCTCAAAGTCCCACAATATACCTAAGATAAACCTTGTGTCCTCAGGATTTTTAAACACAAAACTGAACCATCCTCTCGGCAGGGTCAATAGATTAGGAAAGTACCCTATAAGTGGTTGCCAAGAGTGATTCATCCAAACAATGAATGGCATTTTACACTGTAACCGGTATGCAAATATCCCCACCAGTGCACAGAGAGAGAGGTTACAGGATTCTTCAAGACCCACGTCCACTCCCATTACCAACTGATGCTTTGTCTTTTTAGGCTTCCACACTCAAGCAAAGCGTTTTTGAAAAACACCCTTACATTGTGTGCGACCCCCCTGTATAGCCTATGTATGTACGCCAATGAGAGTGGTTTTCACCACATCCTTAAACCCACCTTCTTGTAGTCCAAATCCCTGTCCTCTACACTCAAAGAATAAATGGTCAGAACCTCACTAGCCAGATCATTTGTTACTCATCCCTGTAAAATATCTAAAGCACGACAATGTTGAGGGATATGCTTCATACCATATTTTTGAGGTATAGGGATCTTCGTTGTGTTCATTGGTGGAGTAATAATGCATTCATTAATATGACATTCACAATATTTACTCCTGCACATTTTGTCCACCGAGGAGAACAAGCCCTCCCTCTCCCAAAGCTCCTCGTCAACCACACCCATGAGTGCGTTGACCTCACAATCCATTCAGAACCTTCCACTATCCTTTTTTTTCTTGCCACCTCATGGAAGGAGTTGAATCATGGCAGTAATACAAGGCTCTAGGTTTAATGGCATAGTTAATGAGTGGAGAAGAAAAATACGGAGGTAATAAAGAGACACCTGTCAAATCTTGGCCATCCTTCTAGATAAACAATGAAAAAAAATTGATAAAAATAGTTGGAGGCTCTCGAGAAGACTCTAGAAACAGCCTAATTCACATCGATATGCACAGACATAACTCACTTTTTAACATTTATGAGTACATGTATTTCAGTTTGACATAAAAAGTTCACAATTTTTATGTACTATTTTTTTTAATATAAAATAATGGAAGGAATACAAGTATGATATGGGAAGATGGGGTTCTTAAAGTGTACTTGTAAGGGACTTGCTTATATTCTTATCATAAGGCATATATGGGATAAATATTGGATAAAATAAAAATAAATTTTATATAAATATTAAATAAAACTAAATAAATAATCAAATAAATAATAAATAAAACGGAAAGAGAATAAGAGGATAGATAAGGGTGGTTGTTGGATAAAATTAAAAGAAAAATATTTTTTGGTATAATAGATGATTGTTTGTAGGAGGAAGGTCGGTAAAGTTAGTGTTTGATGTTATTTTTGGTATTTTTTTTTTTGTTTTTTTTTTTCATTTCTTGTCTCATATTCTAAAAGGTGTTTGGGAAAAATTAGAAAGATATGTTTTTTTTGTGAAGTAGAAAAGAGAGTGGGTGTATTCCATTAGTAAAGTGTTAAATTATTGCAAAACCTAGAGAGGATGGGAATTAGGAAATACAAAATATTCATTTTTTTGGTACCTCCCCAATAATTAAAAGTTTTGGACTCTCACTCGTAACTATTTATGGAGTAAAACAATTGATCAAAAGTACTTTAAGTCTAGGTCTTACTTGGACTAAATTAGAAGTTTTAAGGAAAAATATTGAAAATCTTTCAATTCAACGGAAACCTCTTGTCCTCTCTTCTCCTATGATTGGCCAACATTTAGCATGGAAGGCTGGCAATGGATAACGTGTTAGAATTGGGAATGATGTTATTCTAGGTTGTGGAGAGAGGCTAGTTGTTCCTATAGATATGATTTCTCATTTACAATATAGGGGCTATGAGACCCTCAACATGTTGGGGTTCCAAATGAAACCGGTCAATGGTCTCAAGATTGGAAACAATATCAAGAGCTTGGTCTTGAGGGGGATCAATCAATCCCGCGGGGATCCTTCATATGAAAGTTGAGGAAGGGTCACATTAGGTTCAGAGATGAAGAAGAATCCTTGGCTTGGGTTTTCAATAAGTCTAGTGGTGTATATAATGCTTGTTTAGTTTATGCATCCCATCTGTCATATCCACAAGGGTTATCTGGTGGTGGAAGAAGGTTTGGAAATTGAAGGCTCCCAAGAAGACGAGGATATATATGTGGTTAGACTTGAAGTATAAAATCATTGACATGGAATGTGTCAATTATGTAGATCTAAGTCAGAAACTATTTAACACTTGCTAATTTATTGTCCCTACTCTCAACTAGTGTGGAAAGAGGTAGAGAAATTAACCAGTATAACAAATGTGTGGAATGTAGATTATATTGAAGTTTGCTTGAGTATATGGTTCAGTAATGATGGTTTGAAAGATATTAGATCACTTCATTTCGTTTGAGCATATGGTTAGCAAGGAACTCTATTATATTTGAAGACAAGTCCATTCCACCATTTCAAGTTGTTTCACAGATAGGGCCTATGATTTCTAGTGTTAGAATTCCAAGTAGACTTGTTGCAACTCATATAGTGGGTGATTTATTTATTGATAAGCCTCGCCCTTGGGGTTTTTTTGATGGGACAATGTAGGGGACTCCTAGTTTTAGTAGTGTTGGGGGAATACCATTTATTTTTTAATCTCATTTCATTAAATTCAAGGCTAGAATTGGGCCAAGTTCAAACAATCATGTTGAGTTTCATGCACTGAGGATTATCCTTAAGTGTGTTATGGACAGTAATGTGAAACATTTTCAAATTTCTAGAGATTCTTCTTTAGTCATAAATTGGGTGAATGGTAGTGCAATGCTCCAAAATGTTCAACTTAGGCCTATGCATGATTTTCATTAGAATTTGGTTGCACCTTTTGACTTTGTTTGTGTCCCTCGTGTATATAGGGAATTGAACTAATAAATAGATAATCAAAAGAGGGGTTGTTGATCCGAATTGGATCTAAACAAGAAACAATTGGCTAAGGCACATGCTTTTACAAGGAATGTCATGGGAAAAGATCGAGGTTTTGGATAAAGAATGGGTTGGTCTGTTAGCATGAAGAGCCCCATACCATCATGAGTTACATCCACATCTGCACTCAATCAAAACCTAAGGCAAGCGATAAGAGACGAGTATGAAAGAAAGAAAAAAAAATTGCATTAACGAAATACCTCTCTATACTCATAAAAGAAAAAAGAGACAACAATGAAGGGAGGACAACCGAACTTGGGGAAACTGAAGAGTCATGGACGCCTAACTTTCCACATATCCCCTCGACCTCCTATATGCTAGTTCTTAGCGATGAAGAATGGGGTTATTTTGGCAAAGAGAGGAAGGAGGAGGTTGTGGAGACTTCACTGAGAAGTAAGAAGGTGAACCAAAGAGATTGTAATCATGCCACTACTGAATACTAAAATCCTGGTCGAAGCCAATTGATTGTTGGTTTTACCATTTGGGTTTCCAGGGTAAAATCTCATCTTATGATTTGTTTTATTTTGCTTCATTTGTGTGTTGAGTAACTAGTTGGTTCCATTTCTCTTGTGTGGTTCTAGTAAGAATAAAAACAATTGTTGGTAATCCATGAAATTGGGATTATTCCTCTTGCTAAAATCGTTATGGGTGAGCGCTAGCTAGTCTTAAGTTTTCTTCTCTAGTTGAGGTATTACTTGAGCTCATTAATGAAAGGTAGCATCCATCCCCAACAACTAATTGTTCCATATCGTCGATTTTTTATTCACAAAGGAGATCCATGACCCTCCTCATAAATTCATTTTGTAAACTTTCAAAATATATATCTTATCTCTCATTTTGGGCATGTCTATGTTTGTTTCTCTTTGTTTGGACATTTCATGAAACCCTTAATGTTGTTGTCCAATGTACCCACGCTTGGGTATGGTTCTTGAACAACTACATGATTTATTTTTTGTCCACAACACTTCTTATTTGTTTCCAATGTATCAACATTTGGGTATGGTGGATTGATACATCATTGAATTGCTATCTTTCCCCCATCTCTTCACTGTTATCCAAATCTGCGTGTGGAAACCTACACTGCGGAGAAAATCCCATGCATCTCTTAATTTGTTGCTTAGACCTACGTATGGAACCATAGAGTGAGGAGAAAACCCCATGCACCTCTTTTTTTTGTCTAAACCTGCGTGTGGAACCATTTTGTGAGGAGGAAAACCCCATGTTGACGATTAAAATCGTAACGATGAATTCTTCCTGCAAAGTATTTCTTAAGCCCTATTATTTAACTATGTTAATAATATAATACTAGTAGGTGGGACCCCCTTGTAGACTAGAGGTGCAAGGATAGACATATCACAGATTTTGTTGTTGTTGTTTTGATGTTTCTTACACAGTCCTACATGGTTGTCAATGTAGTCTTAGTTTCATTTTGACATAGTAACAGGTGGATTGTGCATTTTATGGAATGCTTCTGCGATTCAAAGCATTTTTTGTTATGATGGGCATATATTTATAGTTGCTATGATTTAACCATATCACTAATCATTGTGATCGATTACCTAACCACATATATGCAAGAGATATATTAGTGGTAACATAATCAAAACAAAGAAAGAAAACCTATGACAAAAAATCTTAAAGGGAAAGAAGTTATGTTTGAGCTATGATAAAGGGTTCACTATTACATATTGAAAATTTTGCGATGAAAATACTCTTTCGTC
>ML830321.1:38610-54590 GCA_009831015.1 Picea engelmannii | reverse complement strand
ATAACTTAGCAATGTCACTTAAACCCTTACTAATGAACCTTGGGTTATTTTCATAATTAGAATGGTTAGGACACGTGGAAATTGGGGTTGAGGAATTTCACTATAAGGGCCATTGACATTGGAACTACTACTTCCATCAATTGAGATAGATCTCATCCACGCTCTTTGGAGACTATAAATGAGACACTAAAAGGATTCCCAATAGTGGGTGTGGAAGTGGATCCCCCACGATCGAGGGAGGGTACCCCATACGGGTTGAGGAACTTAGAGCAATGGCCTCCTCTTGAGGACATTACTAGGAAACATCATAAAATCAAGCTCTCAGAGTTTTCTAGGGACCATGTAGGAGAACATGATGTGGCATGGATGGAGAACATGAAAAAGTTATTTTCACTAAGAGAGTATGCCTCCACCTTAAAATACAAAATCACCATATTCTAGATCTAAGGCGGTGCCTTGAATTGGTGGGAAAACCTTGAAAGATAGTTGCATCTCACTTGGGACACCATGTCATGGGAATTATTTGAAGAGAAGTTTTGAATAAAGTACCTACTTGCTTTATATGAAGAGAAGCAAGTCATATCCTTTCATGCCTTGGCACTGGGAGGGAAAAAAGTGGAGGAATATGATATAAGTTTCATGGAACTAGTAAACTATGTCTCATATTGGACACTGCTTAGTGACAGGTAGATCACATTGTGTACATTCTTAACATAAGATTAGGGCCCTTGTCTGAATGTGGAAATCATCTTCAATTTCCAAAGAAGTTGAAAATGCACATTATGTAGAGGACATTTTAGATACCATAGGATATCAAAGAGAGGGAATAAGATATATCATTCCATAACATTCATGGTTTGTGGGGAAGGCCCCTCAAACATTTTCCAAGGGAGGAGATTCTAGGTCACCTCCTTATGGCAACAAAGTTGCACCTAGAATTGTTGCAACAAGTGTTTCAATGGAAGTGAGTGCATCATATCAAGTGTCATTAGGGACTCATGAGGGTCCAAGGAATTCATGGGTAATTTTTAGTAGGGCCATGGTTTCTAAGGGAAGGAACTCATCTTAGATGTCCCCATAGAAAAACACACAGATTCCATCCCACATTGTTTGTTGGGGATGAGGTGGATCTAATTATCAACATGATTACCCAGAGTTGCAATCTGATACCATGCATAGAGAAGGGAAGGCCCAAATGGGGAAGGAAGGAGACAACCACCAAATCTATGTGGTGATTAATAACCACTAGGTCGAACATCAATCCACTATGGTGGAGTCATTAGGTAAAATAAATAATGTTAAAGTTACAATTTTTTTTTTATCCTAGTTTAAAAAATAGTTTCATTTCACTATATGCATTATATAAATATGGGTTGGAAGCTTATGAGCATGACGATTTTAAATTGGTTGAGATGGATTCTGGGGTAAATCAAGCAATAGGACCTAGTACAATTTTAGCCTAGTAGTCCTTTATCTTGAGTGTCAACAAGTAAAGGTATATCATCACTAGCCGACAAGACTCTTACAACCACATGATATTCCTATGTCCAAATGGGAAGTCATTTCCATGGATTTCGTTGTGGGATTGCCTCTCAATTCGCAAAGGATTAATTTCGTTTTGGTTGTAGTTGATAAACTCACCAAAAGTTCTCATTTCATTTCAGTCAAAGAAAATTATGATGTCATTGATGTGGTGTAATAATTTATAAGTGATATTATTCATATTCACAAGTTTCCTAAGAAGATCATCCCAGATAGAGACTCTCGATTTACATCCAGGTTTTGGAAATTTTGCAGTCAACATTGGGAACTTAGTTGAACTTGAGCACATCATATCATCCTTAAATGGATGGGAAAATGAAAAGAGTAAATCAAGTGATGGAATACATGCTTAGGATGTATGTTATGACAACCAAACCCATTGGAAAATTACTTACCTTTGGCGGAGTTTTCTTACAATAACAGTTACCACAACTCAATCAGGATGCCTCCTTATCAAGATTTGTATGGAAGGCCATGAAAGACACAATTGTGTTGGTACATGTTAGAGTACAGTTGATAGTATGGTTGGAATTGATTCAAGATATGGAAGAATAGGTGATTTGGATTAGGAAGTGGTTAAAGGAAGCACATCTTAGAAATAAGAGTTATGCCAATGCACATAGGACTGATCAAAGATAGAAAGTAGCAGATTTATTTTTTATTCGTATTAGGCCTAATAAGAGTACCATTCAGTTTGGAAAGGGGACAAATTTGTCACCCCATTTTATAGGGCCATTTAAAATTCAAGAAAGAATTGGACTAGTTTCCCATTGTCTTGTATTGTCATCCCACTTGCATAAAACTCATGATGGTTTTCATGGATCTATATTACAACATTATGTAGCTAACAAATATCATAAAATTAATTGGAATGAATTAAATGTTTCAAACAAGGGAACCATCTTGGTTGAACCATTATGCATATTGGACCATAGGGTTCAACAAATCAAACACTACTTATTGGGCAAGGTCCAATAGGACAAGTCTATCCTAGGATCTCCTACCTAGAAGGATGTAGAGACCATGTGTCGAGATAATACCACATTTTTTTACCATAACTTTGGGATAAATTTTCTTGAAGGGTAGGTCTACTTAATGCTCCATTTTGACTTCGACAACTACACTACACTATGACCTATTTTTTTTCTTTATTTATTATCTATTGAATTTTGTTAGAATGATGGAACTATATTATATGGACATGTGAACCTACCTATATTCAAAAATTTTGTATAGTTTATTGTTTGCATTATTAATGATGGTTGTTATGTGAATTAATTGTAGCATGCAAATTTAAATGAAAGATTGTGGTACATGGATACTAGTTTAGATTATATGTTGAAATGAATCAATAGGTACCATTCACATGGTAAATAAATTGTCTCGTTCACATTTTTCATCAGGGAGTAACATGGAAATCACATATAGTTGGTTATATGGTTCTGCATGATCTTGTGCTTTGGTAAACTAACCTATAGGTTAAATGGGATAAGTGATAGCCAGATAAGTATGATACTAAAGTGATGCATATGTCATGGACATAAAAAACATAGTTACCAACTTAACGAGAACTCTACAAAGTTCTCATTTTTGGGGGGGTCAAGTTTTTTACCCCATTTTTAAAAATGGTGCTACCAGTAGCACCTTGCCTCCCTTTTTAGATGGTTTTTCGATATTTTAATTTTTTCGATCCACAATGTTTCCACATTATTTTTTTAAATGCTTGTTTTTCATGTATTTTCAAAATTTTCTAGAACTTTGTACACAAAGATAAAGAGAGCATTGACAAACTTCGACGGAGGATTCCAAGGACTGGTTCTAGGGTTATAACTTCAACAGTGAGGAGAATGGTGACCAGAGGGGGAGGGAGAAATACTCCCTCCTACAAGTAAGTGGCGACGGACAGAGGGAAAAGTCCACGCGATGTAGTTTTTAAGGAACCTCTGACAGGGACCTCGAGATTAGGGCCAGAGCACCATAAATAGGACAACCAGGGAAAAAAAGAATGAGTGGGGGAGGAGGGAAGGGAGGCCCAGATTAGTACACCAAAAACGACAAACCCCAGTGGGGGAGGAGGGAACAACCCATGCAAACCAAAAATAACGTTGATCCCAAAGGTTATTCTAAAAGATACCCAGACCCAACTATTCAGGGATCAGATGAAGACACATGCCTTGATTTGCAAGTTTATGGGCATGTGGCCTACAGAAAAGGCCCTGTGCAGCTGGATAAAATACCAATGGAATCCAATTGGAGAAGTAGATCTCCACCTGGGATCAAAAGTATTTTTTACAACAGTCTTCATGAACTTAGAAGACATAGATAAAATCTTTGAGGGGGGACCATATTTCCATGCCTCAACAGGATTGTACATGTGACCTTGGAAGGAAAAATTCTCCCCAAAAAATGAGACCTTTAAAAGATTCTTAGTCTGGCTCAAGATTTACTCCATCCCACTGGATTATTGGTCGTCATCCACCTTCAAATCCATAGAGAACAAGCTGGGGAAATATGTCAAGACGTCTGATGCAACATTAAAATGGAAGCATACATCCTATGCGAGAATGTGTATAGAGATGGATGTCTCTGGGGAACTCTTGGAGGCAATCATTCTGGAGTTCAAGGATGAGGAATGGATCCAAAGAATAGACTATGAGAAGATCTTGTTTCGATGTAGAAGGTGTCATGAACATGAGCACCTACTAAGAGAATGTTTGTTAAACAAAAAATTGGAACATGAAAACTCAAAACAAAAACAGGATGAGGATAGGTTTGTTGGGACAAACTACAAAGGAAGAGGAAATAAGAGACAAGGCAATCCCCCCACAATGAGCAACCCAGAAGAAAGGAAAATAGTTGAAGGACAGGGAAATCCAAAACAGGGGGAATAGGAAGAACAAAAAATTCAAAAGTAAAGGGAGACAAACTAACATGAAGCAAATAAGACCACAGAGAGTAAAAAATCTTAAGGAAATCACAGACACAACAAGAGCACAATCAAAGAAGGCGTCAGAGACAAAAATTCCCCAATGGAGGAGGTCAACGATGATTTGGAAATGACACCAAGTAAGGTTGGAATAGAATACCCAGGCCTAAGAGATATCGTGGAAAGGGAAGGGATAGACCTCCCAAATATACTGGAACAATTGAAAAAACAAGGAGTCGACAATATACCAATGGAGCAATTGGATAGCATCCAATACCTTCAAATTCGAGAAATTCTAGATCGACCACCCAACCTTCAAGGAGAACATCAAAACTTGGTGGAAAGAGGATATCCCAGGACAAGTAAAAAATATGTTTAGACTTCAGAAAAAACTCAAGTTCATAAAGCAAAAAATCAAGAAGTGGAACAGAGAAATTTTTGGAAACATCGACCAGGAAAAAAAACTAATAGAGGAAAGAATGGAAGAGCTACAGGAGCAATGCATTCAATAAGGATACACTGATGAGAGTAAAAAAGAGGAGAACCAATTATTCTAGGATTGGGAAGCAAGATGTAAGCAAGAAGAGACCTTGTAGAGACAAAAATCCAGAATTCTGTGGCTTAAGAAAAGGGAGAGAAATACCAAGTTCTTCCATAGATCAACTATAGCGAGAAGATCTCATAACAAAATTCTAAATATCCAGGATCAGGATGGGATAGAGAGAGACTCCCACCAGGACATTGAAAACACTTTGGTCAAACACTTCCAAGGGATATCCAAAGAACCCAACCAGGACAGGACCAAAGAAATCCAAAGGATAGTAAGGCACATCCCTAAGTTGGTAACAGAGGAACACAATGTCAACCTTTTCAAACCCATAGAAAAGGAATAAGTAGACCAAGTGATCCAGGAGATTCCAAATGGAAAGGCCCTAGGTCCAGATGGATTCACAGTGGGATTTTTTAAAGCTTGTTGGGTTGTGGTTAAGCATGATATTTATTGTATAGTGGAGGACTCCAGATGCTCATCCTCAATGCTGAAGGCCCTGAATGCCATGATGATCACTCTAATCCCAAAAGAGAATGAAGCCAGAACTTTGGACCGCTATCGACCGATAGCCGTGTGAAATGTTGTGTATAATATAATTTCAAAAGTAATAGCTAATATATTGAAACCACTTCTCCCAACTCTGATATCACAGGAACAGGCGGGCTTCGTGGAGGGGAGGCATATTCTGGACAACATCATACAATCCCATGAAATAATACATACCCTAAAAAGTAAAAAGAAAGTGAGGATGTTAATCCAGTTGGACTTGGAAAAGGATTATGAAAAAATAAGTTGGCACTATATGGCGATAACGATGGAAGCATTTGGTTTTGACCAGCACTGGATTAAATGGATCATCAACCTAGTCTCTACAACAAGCTTCACGCTTCTAGTAAATGGATCTCCAGCCAAGTCGTTCTACCCCTCGATGGGTATAAGACAACGGGATCCTCTATCCCCTTTCCTGTTCATTTTAATGATGGAAGGTCTAAGCAGGAGCATAAATACAACAACGACCAAAGGCAAAATCAAAGGCCTAAAACCGTTCGAAGACTGCCCAACCTCAACACACCAACAATTCGTGGACAATACCCTCCTCCATGGTACCCCCACGATCAAGGAAGAAAAGGCGTATACAATTTGTTTATAAAATTTTGGAGAGGCCTCAGGGGATGAAATAAACCACTCTAAATCCACGATCTACTTCTTCAACACAAATCCTGCAATCTAAAGGAACCTGGCCAACATAATGAGATTTGAGTGGAAAACACTCCCAACGAACTATTTGGGGGTGTCCCTGATGGACAGGGTGTATAGGAACATCACTTGGGAATGAGTCATCAACAAGCTGCAGGAGAGGGTTAAGAATTGGACTTACAGAAATATAAACCTAGAAGGATGGTTAATCCTTACTAAAGCGATCCTACAAGCAATCTCGACGTATCTTATGTCGGTGTTTCCAGCTCCAAAAGGCATCCTAAATTTTTTTAGAGACTTCCTATGGAGAGGAGCTGAGGACAAAAAGAAATGGGCCTTGGTAGCATGGGACAAAGTGTGCAAACCAAAGAAAAAAGGGGGCCTCAGAATACAACACCCAGAGGTAACCAACAAGGCATACGGGGAAAAAATGTGGTGGAGATGGGTAAAGGAAAGATCAGTTCCATGGGTTAAACTATGTAAAGAAAAATATGCCCTAGAGGTCAACCCCCAAGAGAGGATTAGGTTCATGGGAACAAGGGAAGGGTCAACCATCTGGAATCTTTCTTGGAGGAATAAAAATTGGACATAGAGTCACAACTTTTGGGAAATTAGGAATGGGAGAACAATGAGATTTCGAGAGGATGCTTGGCAACAAGAACCCAGAATGGAAAACCATAACAAAGAGGTTATCAAGCAAGAGATGATTCGGTAAGGAAAAATGAAAGTCCATCAGTACTGGAAACAGAGGGAGGAGAACGCCAGATGGAGAATTTGGGACAAAATCAATCCACAAAATAGAGCTCAGGGAGACCCGTTGATGAATGAGATTGAGGAGGAATTGGGTAAAATAAAAATTGAGGTATTGGAAGAGGAGGACCAATTAAGGTGGGGAAGGAAAAATGGAGGGTAATTCAATCTAAAAGAGGCTCGGTACTACATAGTAGGACAAGACGAAGAAAACCTAGAATCACACTGGGAGAGGATCTGGAAGGGCCCCCAATGGCCAAAGATTAAAGTATTTGAATAGTTAATCCTACACAAGAAGATGTTGACCTGGGAGAACCTAACAAAAAGAGGATTCATCTATGTGAGGTCCAAGAAGAATTGATAGATCATATCCTAGATGAGTGCAACTATACAACTAAGATATGGGATTGGGTGGCATGTATTTAATGCTAGTCAAATAGGATAAGGGGGGATATCAGAGCCACGAATAAAAAACTGGAAGGAGAGGTATAGCGGTAATGAGGTTGTAAACCTGTGTTGGGGTCTAACGTCGGGGATGGTAATATGGGCTAGTTGGAAAGAACGGAACATGCAAATCTTTAAGAATGAAAGCCAACTGACCTCAAGGATAAAGGACATTACCGTAACTCAAATAAGAGAAAACATACATAGCCTTAACATTAACAACTCCAAAAACAAAAAAATAGGTCAAGAATTATGAATTTTGGAATTGTTCTATCTGAAAGAGTGGAGATTTAACATCCCTGTGGCCTAAGATCCGCAGATCCAGACAAGATTCAATACCTAGGTTCCTCCTCTGACAAGCTTCATTAAGTTGAATTTTCACAGGGTGGGGAAAATAAATCTGGGGGTGGCAGGAGTTGGTGGGGTAATAAGAGACAATGGAGGGACCATCTTATGCTTGTATGCTGGTATCATAGGCAATTCCACAAATAATGTGATAGAGTTTGGAGCTCTGGAACTTGGCCTATAAATTCTATACAAAGAGGGCATAACGAATGTCATCGTGGAAGGTGATTCGAATCTGGTTGTCAACATTGCGAAGAAACTCCAGTATGGAACCAAGGTGGGAAAGGTGCAAATGCATTGGCATCTAGCACATTCCCTTCAAAAAATCAGGGAACACCTGCGAACCCTGAACACGATAGAGTTTAGATGGATTTGCAGGATGACGAATGCACTAGTAGACAAGCTATCCAATGAAGGGGTAAACAGGGATGGACATGAGATGGATGAGGTTTGGTTTGGAATCCCAAATGGGAAAATCAGATCGGACTGCATCCACTTGGCGGAACGATATCATGGTGGCATCTTCAGAGACAAGGGTCACATCGAGGATGACGTGGGGATCCTCGACCCGACGTGGGACCTAGGAGGCATATGCTAGTCACAACGCTTGGCCCCCAGTTATCATGTGGGAACATGACAGGAATCAAGTGGGAAGACGGAAGGAAGGTAAGGAAGAGAGGCCAAGTAGCAGGCCATAAATTCATGATGAGTTAAGGCGTGTGGAGATGGTGATAACCAAGGGAGGATCATCGGCCCCCAGGACAAGTACGGGACCAAGAGCATCTGGATACAGTGAAAGAAGGGACATAAGCAAGGACTAGGGAAGAGATCGTAACATAATGGCCCGTCCAATATTACCAGCCAATAATGAAGGTCGAGCTCACCACCCCAGGCTAAAATTAGTAGGAGGTACATGCTCTCAAAAGAGGGAACGTTATAAGAATAAGAGTTGCAGACAAGAATGCAACCAGAAGGTGTTAGCTAGTAGTGAAAATTATAGTCTCAAGAATAGGCTAGTTAAGGAGAGACGTAGAGTGAGGCACTGAGAGAAAGGGAAGAGTAGAGAATCAGGTAGGCATACAAACATGGCGTGCTTGAAACATACCCAGAGAACGATAAGCCCCCAGTGGAAGGATTGTTAGAATATGATGGATTTGCTCATTTAACCATAGAAAATATCATTATTTTCACCCAAACATAGGCCGAAGCCACCCCCGAGCACCTTAACCTTGACAGAGAATCATTCTGGAAGCAAACCCTAAGCTAGATAGCCAAACAAGATAGCGTACCTTTCTCCAAGGATAGCGCACCAAGAAAGAATAACAAAACCGATAAGAAAATCCAAACCTAGAGAAGACCGAGACTATATACTGGTGGCAATAGCTTCTCCAGAACTTGCGCACAAAACTGCCCAACTGCAGTGCAGACAAGTGTGTTACTGCAGTTATGAGAAAATGCCTGCCAAAATAAAGACTGGCCTCCTATATTTATATTAAAACAGGCAAACTTCCTGGTCTGACTTCTCATTATGGGTGCCTATTTACTTAGTATATAATATTTCCTTTAACGAACTTCTTCTCTTGGAGGCTAATAACCTAATACAAGTTATCCTCTTGAGCCGACTTGTCTTCTAGGGTTATTAGCCAAATAATTAGGGTTTCTTCTTTCTTCTCGGAATATTCTATTCTCATCAAGATTACACGTGGACGTAAATACATCCTGTAGCTACCATAATATCAACACTCCCTCCTAGCTAGGGAGGTATTGAAGGTAATGGTCTTGAGCACAAACATACCATTCACCCGATAGCATCAACATAGTCGTATAAACTATCTCATGATTAGATCATGAGCACCATCATCACTATCAGTGTCATCAACTGCATCATCTCTAGAAACCATACTCTATCTGAGTAATCAGACATGATGTTGTATGAGTCACTCACTCCATAGAGTAACATAAGAACCATTCTTCTAATTCATACATATGTCCTAGACGAATAAATGTCCTGGACCATTTTTCGTCTGGAAAATATTTGTCCATTGATCATCCATCTAGCTGATAATCATTTCCAACGCTATTGATAGTATTCAAGGCAATCAGAACAATTTCACTCAATAGAACACAACTGTGTCTATCCATAGTAGTACACAACTACAATCTAGTGGTACACTGCCACACCAAGTAGCACACATATACTTGATCAATGACATATAGTCAAAATCAGTGGAACACATCCACCATAGTAGTATACATCTACTGTCTAGAGACATACAGTCTCCATAACAATCATATCATCAACCTACACAAGAAAATATTGTTATGATATAAACTGAATCATCTGGGCCATTCTTCCACTCACATCTGTGAGATTGAAAGAGCATCTTCCCTGAGAAGGTAAAACATCAATGATGATATATCTAGACTATTCTTCTCAAGCAAGGAAGAATAATTGTCCCGATTTCTGAGCCTAGACCATTCACCTATCTAGGCCATTCCTCCGGCACTAAACAAAGTGCAACTTGGAGAGAATGAGTCTTCCCTAGGGAATGCCTATCCCTGATTGTTGAACTTGGACCATTCACGTATATGGGCCATTCCTATGACACTAAAAAAAGTGAAACCTAGAGAGAATGAATTTTCCCTAAGGAATGACTGTCCGGACCATTTCCTAAGGAAATGGCTGTCCTGCACCAACCTCCAAAACAGACCATTCTTTGAAACTACTCACAACTGTGAATTTCGAAAGAATTACTATTTGGCGAGGCAGACCAGTCTTCTTGACCACTACTGAGAGTGACCTTCAAGAAAAGAGACTGTCCTGGACCATTCCCCATGTTATCCACAAGGGGAATCGTTTTCTATGGTACATCAACAATCCATTGAACCATTTTCATTACGAAAATGACCATCGATCTGGACCATTTTTCGAACTGAAAAATGCTTGTCCGTCAGAAATTTCAAACCACTTTCTAAACTGGAAAGGAACTGCTCATCCTGGACCATTTTTTGAACTTGAAAAATGACTATCCATAAATAAATAACACATCAGTGCTCCCTCCCAACCTGGGAGTCATATATTCATTTTTCAATAAGGAAGTCGTCTCCACAAGCTCCAGCTATTTCTTGAGTACTCAAACTCTTTCATCTTGGACAAAGGATTTTACCAAAATGTCTACTTATCTGCTCATTTGTGGAGATATATATTGGAGAACCACTTTCTCATTTCTAGACTTCATCACGGAGAATGTAATGCTTGATTTCAATGTACTTTGGTCTTTCTGGAACACTAGTTTTTCTTTGACGGTTTCATATAGCTCTTATCATTACAATATATCATAGTTGGATTCAACTCTTTTGTTTCCTGCTAGCTCATAACAACGTGGCAAGGGTCAAACTAGAACATATCCAAGTGGTACTTCTTATGCCATCATGAGAGTTTGTCATGGATTAGAAATCCATCATCCCGAGCTTCTGAGTAACCATTCTGATATAATATCTCTGTTATAGAAAGTTTTTCATGACACTTCTGTTGTGCATTGGAGGTTCTTTACCAAGTTGTCATCTTTCATATGCATACAAGGGTTTCTTTCTGGTATACCTTAAAGCCTTGAGGTTTCTCTTCATATGCTCTTTGTTTATTTATTCTGGAGAATAGTCTTTGCATTCATCTGATGTAAACTCCAACCCATGGATATTGCAGATGATATAATGGCTCATGTAGAGGTATGTCTGGTTTAGTGGAACAAAAAATCATCATAGTCTTGTCCCTCCATCTGGGAGAACCTATCACAATGATTTCATTCATAAGTCTTCCATACACTATTCTTCATCACAAATTTCAGTTCCTTTGCTTGATTTCTTTTAGTGAGTTCATATTAGGCTGGTAGTCTTGTGATTCTTGATACAATATCTGGTTGTTCTGGATTTTCTTTCTTTCTTGGAATCTTCATGTTCTTCTTCATGTTTCTCTTTAGCTCTTGAGTTCATGGATTTTTCTATAGATTCCATGCCCTGAATATTCCTCCTTATTCCTTTCATCATAGGATCATGGATGTGGATGGAAAACCAGGGATACTTTGAGACTTCTTTTTGGAGAAGACTTCTTCTAAAGTCAAATTGAACATGTGCTTCTTTTCATGGTTGCTACCATGGATATATACTTCATCAACTTCAATGGATCATATAATTTAGGATTAGCTCCCTCCTAATCCTTGCTTCATGAATGAGTGCATGCTCTTCTTTTGGAAATATATAATCGTCTCCCTCCATCTAGGATAGTCCACACTTTCGTCTTCATATTTATTGCCTTCTGCAAAGTGTCACAAATATTTTTCCAATTTCATCTTGATTGTTGACTTCTTTCTATCTTTACTTATTCTAGGTTTTTTCAAGATTGATTCTGATTTCTGACATATCTTTTTCTAGATTTGGCTTCTTCCTTGAACCAAACTTCCTTTTGTTCTTGAAATTCTTGAATCTTGTTGTGAAGGCTTGATCATTGTATTTCTTTTGAGGTTTCTCTTTTGCACTGATCCTTGATTCTTATTGTGTACAACAAGTCCAAAGTTATTCAAATGTAGGATACTCCTTCCTTTTGTTCATGCTTGCGGAAAATGCATCCCATGTTATGGGAAGACCATTGAGTACTATATTTAGCAGTTCCTTCTCTGAAATAATATCTTCAATAGCTTGTAGTTGATCCCTCAACTGAGAGATTCTCACAAAGTATGATGTTATGTTGTCATCATCATTCATCTTCATGTCACGAAGCTCATTCTTCAGACTCATTACTTGTCCAATGTTTCTGACAGAGAAGAGGTTCATTAGGGCATCGCACATCTTCTTAGACGAATCAAGATGGGAGATGTAGGGTATCAGGTGGTCTTTTATAAAATCCACTATGATACTCATGGAATTGATTTCATTGTCTTTGAACTTCTCCATAACTGTAATGTTTTGTGGTTCCTTTTATTTTCCTTCTTCAAACTCTGGTTCCACAATCTTTCCTTTCACGTTATCCAACACTTTATTCTTGGAAAGGATGAGATCAATACTTGTCTTCCATGCTCTGAAGTTAGAAGCCCCATCTAACTTTTTTTCTGACTTCATAGAGTAAGTCATGGTTGCTTTGACTTGGTCAACCCTAGATTTGACCAAAAACTCAAACTTGACGTCTTAGCTTGCTGAGAGTACCAGGAGATGCGCTAGGCTAGGGCGCACTACTGTATCCAAAAATTAGGTCAATCCCTTCACTTAAAGTTCCTTAATGAGAGGGTTAGTGTTTGTGCAACTACACCTGCTAGTAACCCTAGCGACAGTGCTTTAGTAATTGCTCCTGTTATAAACCCTAGCGACAGTTCTTCAACGAGATTCGTATCCTTATGGCTATGCTCCCTTCTAGTGGTTAGACTGAATGAATGAGGTGTCAGCCCATAACCTATTAGAATATGATGGATGTGCTCATTTAATCATAGACAATATCACTATTGTCACCCAACCATAGGCCGAAGCCACCTCTAAGCACCTTAACCTTGACAGAGAATCATTCTGGAAGAAAACCCTAGGATAGATAGCCAAACAAGATAGCATACCTTTCTCCAAGGATAGCGCACCAAGCAAGAATAAAAAAATTGATCAGAAAGTCCAAACCCAGAGAAGACCGAGACTATAGACTAGCGGCAACAACTTCTCTAGAACTTGCACACAAAACTACCCAATTGCAGTGTGCACAAGTGTGTTACTGTAGTTCTAAGAAAATTCCTGCGAGAATGAAGATTGGCCTCCTGTATTTATACTAGAACTGGAAAACTGCCTGGGCTGACTTCTCATTTTGGGTGCCTATTTACTTAGTATATAATATTTCCTTTAGACTACTTCTTCTCTTGGAGGCTAATAACGTAATACAAGTTATCCTCTTGAGCCAACTTGTCTTCTAGGGTTATTAGCCAACTGATTAGTGTTTCTTCTTGCTTCCTGGAATATTCTATTCTCGCCAGGTTAACACGTGGAGGTAAATACCTCCTACAACTACCATAATATCAATAAGGATATCCTGGAAATCTCGAGGCGTTTGACTAGAATTGAGTAGGTTGCGAGAGAGGTAGAGAACACATTCCATATGTTGGTGTCGCCGAAAGGGAAGGAAACAGTCAATAAGTTGGAGGAAGAAATCAAGGAGGAGCGGAGCGGTAAAGAATGGGGGGAGATTGCGCAGGAGGTAGAATGGATAACAAATATAGGGGCTACCCGTCCCAGGGAGACCCTCTACCATAGAACGACAGAGACGACATGGTTTACCAAAATTTTGATAGGGAAAGTAAAGTCTGATCGAGAGGAGGAAAGACAGGAAGACCACTGGGAAATTAAAACTATGCTGGATGAAATTCATCATCATATCAGTGGGTTGGAAACTATTGTCAAGCTGGTAGTGGAGGTTGAAAAGGACCAAAAAAGTAAACAAGAGCGGTTGGTTGCACAGTTCCACCTGTACCTGATATACACCCACCATATGGACTTAACACCTACGGATGTCCAAGGAGGACCGACCCAGATCAGAAGAACCAGAATAGTCTCCCCAAAGGAGGACAACAAAGGCCAAGCGGGTGGGGTGAAGGACCACTCCTAGGTGCTCTAACGACTTTCAATATTCTATCTCTAATGTCTTTTGTCTTTAATGACAATCATGCCCATGAAGTAGTAGGGTGTAGTATAATTTGCGGCAGGCTTTAGTAGTTTCCATTGACCGGTTAGTTAACTCTATATTTTTTGGCTATGCTTCTCATACTTTGAAAAGGGAGGTCTGGTCTAGTTTTCAATTTTGGCAGACCTGTTACCTCTAGGATTTTTATTAAAAACCAGCAATAAGGGTCCCCTAATCTGGTTTCCTTTAGGTAAACTAGGATCCCCATTTTGTATCGTATTTTCTACTAATATAACGTTCTACTTTGATTTACCAACAAAAAAAAAAAACTAATTTTTTATTATTATTCCATGCTCCTTTCAATCTTAAAAATAGTTTTTCCATCTACTTTTTTGAAATTATGTTTTTTCATGTAATTGTGTCTCCTTAACACATTGTTTATCTTTACTTCAATACATAGAAAATAATTGTACTTTTTTTTTTTGTAAATAAAGTATTACTATATTAGAAGCTTCCAAAAAAACCAGTGTAACAATGCCAAGTCAAATAGGCCGTAGTTACTGGACTGCCCCATCACAGAGGAAACCAGTCCAGCCAGCCCGTTAAAGTCCAGTCATAAGCAAAATAGAGAGAACATAACTTGTCTGTTTCCTTCCTATTGGACCTAGACATTTAGACACCTAGAATCTAAGCAGAGTAAGCCTAGACACCTGGCTTGCATGTCGACCAAGTGGCTGGAGGATCCGCGGGTCCATGCTCATAGTTTCCAGGGTCGTCTTGCTCCTGAGTGCGCTCAGCTGCAGTGGTCCTGTCCTCCTGCATATCCTCCTCTTTGCGCTGGCCTGGTGTGCTCGTCGCAGGATGCAGGGTGCCATCTACCTCGACTCCGGGGTCTTCATCTTCGGCTTCTGCGTCAGAATTGGGAAACATGGCATCGCGCAAGGAAGCCAGAATTTGGAGACAGTCGGCCACCTTAATCTCAGTGACCTCCACTCGAAAGTGCAAGTCTGCAACCTCCTGCCTCAGCTCAAATACCAGGGTGTACAGAGTGGCTAAGTTGTCCCTGAGTTGAGCTTTGTCAAAGGGAGTCGGGCTACCTGTTGTTGGCGGACTGGATGGGCTCTGAGAGGCTTGGCTGTGGCCCAAATTGCTGGCGGGAGGTTGGGAAGGTCCAGGGTCAGGGAGGCGTCGATGCGGAGTAACTGATGTACTCGGGATGATGACCATGGAGCCAAAATGCGGAGGCTGCAGATTAACAGGGGACGAAACTGTTTGAAGGCTGGGCTGAGAATCGTCGGAAGAGGTGTCTGGAGAGAGCGAAGGTCGCCGAGGCTTCCACGTCGCTCCTCACCTTGGTTTGCCTCGTGGCCGCGGCATGGTGCAGTCGATAGGAGGTGCTGAGGGAGCAGAGGTCAAAGAGTAGCAGAGGGGGAGGAGCTTGTGCTCGCACCAGAGGAGGCAAGCAGGGTGACTGCCGAGCTTCGGCGGAATGAACCCGAATAACATACCCGTCGCCATAATAACCCAACGCATTTGAACGAGCAGCGAAAGGACTCCTGCGTTAATGCCTCTCATATCATAAT
>ML830321.1:10772-38560 GCA_009831015.1 Picea engelmannii | reverse complement strand
GAGTAAAGTCGAATCCAGACCGGTGCATGAGCAAAGTCTTCTTTCTCTGGGCTGAACTTTTCTGTCCAGAATCTCAAAAATAGTCCAGCAGAGTTATAGAAGTATGGCCCTCCATCGAAGACTCGGTTCCAGTCTTCTAGATTATGAAAGATTATTGTGAAGAAACCCTTTGAGCCCAGTTGTAACTCATAGTGGCCTTTCGGTTTCCACCAATGCTGGATCCATTTGACAAGGTCTCGCTCAGAGGGACAAAGCCCTAGGAACTTCCCAACTAATGCATTGTCCCGCATGTACTGCTTCTGCTCCTCGATCCATGGTGAGCAGACCACGTATTTTGGGGCTTGCGGTGCCTGTGGGATGCATTTCCCTGGCACCCAGGGGATCGAGCCCCTCGCGGCGAGGTTTTCCTTACCTGGATCGATATCCGTGTCGCGGTCTTTGAGGGTGCCCTCTGCCAGAAGTTGCTCGCGCAGTTCGGGAGGCGTTTCAAACGCCGACCGCTTTCTTCCAGTCTCTGAAGTTGCATTTGTTGTGATCCGGCTGTAGGTGGCTCTGGGCTGTTCGCCCTCCCTCGGATTCGTTGGCCCCTGTGGGGCTGCCATTGCGTGGGCTCAGGTCGCGTCGGCTCTGATGATCAAAACCCTAGTTGCAGAGCGGTTTCTTGAAAATAATTGTACTTAAATAACACTATTTTTTAATATTTAGAAAACAAATATAATTTANGCGATGTGGGGCATCGCCTCAGCCCCCTCGCAGGTCAGGCCCCTCGCAGGTCAGGCTGTAACCCCGGGCTAGGGTGATGCCCAACATCGCCCCCGATTTGTTTTTTCATCAATTTTTTATATAATGTTTTAGTATAGGGTTTTTTCATTTTTTTTTTTATTTTTAGAACTTTTTAATATTTTGTTAATTTTTCTTTTTTAGTGTTTTCTAAATTTGTTTTCTTTTTTTTTTAGGTTTCAAGTGTTGTTTTCATTATTATTTTTTTTAAATATATAATTTTTTTAGATTAGTGTTTTTTTTTGGAAATTTTAATTTTTTGTCATTTCTTTTTAGGTTGTTTTTTCCACCTTTTTTTAATTTTTTTTCTCTTTTGTTTAATTTGGGCTTTGAATATATTTTTGAAATGTGTTTTTTGCTTCATTAAAAAAAAAATGCTAAGATTTTCTCTTTTTTATTTATTTATTTTTCGATGTAAATTTAAGACAAAAAAATTAATAAATAAATTTTAAAGTGACCATTTTGTATTCAATTTTTTATTTCTTTTGGCATAGGGATCTATTGTTAAAACCACGGTTTCAATTAGGTCGTAATTAGCCATAATTTTAACGTTTAGATTTTTTATTTTTTCTTAGTTAGCATCACTTTTTTATTTAGGTGTTAATTTTAAGGTTTTTCTAAGCTACTGTATGAGTTTTGAAGGCCATGCTTGAAAAATGTTGTAATTTTGACCCCATTTGAAAAAATGGTGCTGCCAGTAGCACCACTTTTTGATTTGGGGGTTGATTTCATGTTTTTTTATGCAAACATATGGGTTTTTTGAGCCAGAGTTCTTGTTTTGAGGTCACAGTTCTCTTTAAGTTGGTAACTTTGTTAAAAGATGAATGATATGTTATGAAGAATTTATTCATTATGGAAATATTGGTTCAATACATTGTTATGATATGTGGGCAAGTGCAAGTTTTGCATGAAGCATAGTTTCTTGAATTGGTAATTCAATGATGTGGGTCTAATAAACACAACAACACTCAGTATGGTCCTAATAGGGTGTTGACCCTAGTTTTATCAAGAATGGTGGAGGTATTACCCATCGTTTATCATCAAAAACCTAGAGTTGTGGGAGGGTTGTGCTAAGCCACGCTCCCTTAGGTGTGTGATGGAAACTATTGGTTGTCCGTTCAGGAAGATTGGTTGATATATTTGACACTTCCACTTATGGTTTCTATCTAAGATTAGGTAAATATAGCTTATACTCCATCATATTCCAGTAAAGAAAATGATAGGACGTGGAAGATGGAAGTAGGTTAGGAAGTATGGGTGATTTCGAGTACTAAATAATGATGTTGGGAATTAGAAATGCTAACTTAGTTCCATACTTAGTTCCTTTTGTTTCTTAAACATTTTCTTAATTCATTTATGATAATCTTGGTGTAATTTTCAGTTCATATTGGATTATTGTAATTTAATTAGTAAGATCATTGGATGTTGTGTTTAAAGGATTATTTACTTACATGCTTAGATTAAAACATACAAAAAAATATGCATTAGAGTTGATGATTGGTATCATTAGTGTACGCACAAGCTATGTATGCACAAGCTACATATACATACCTCATGCACATATACTAGTATCAGTTAATAATATAATAGGTATTAAAATAGCATTATCAATGATTATGCATTATGGGTGTATTAAAAGGTAAAATATTATGCTTGTAATTTAACCTTCATATGGATTAATTATCTTTCCTTTCAAAATTTTGTTATATTCTACTGAAAGAGAGGAATTTTCATTTCATTAAAAATTGATTTCATTTATTAGGACATGGGACTTCGTAATCTATCCAAAAGTGAAATTAATTCATTAGAATTTATGTTATGATTATTAGTGTTGGGTAGTTGAGGGAATATTTTAATATATTTTGACTTTGCTATGAGTCTTCTCGAGAGGCTAGAAAGGTGGTGGGAAAAATGCATATAGGGAATATCGGCAAGGGGGTGGATAATTTTTGGAATGAAAGGACCATGAGTGAATGAAAATGAGAACAAGCTTTGGAGTTCTTTGAGCTTGGGATGATTCCCAGAGATAGAGGGTGTTTCTTTTGGTATTGGATATTATTGTGGTAGTTAGAGACATATGCATGAAGGGTAAGGAAACCCACATTTCCTAGGGATAGCATATAGATAAGAAGTTAATTGGTTGAGAGGAATAATCTCAATTTGGGAAATACTTGACCAAATAAATAAGATGCTACAGATTTGTAATACTTCGAGACCACTATAAGATTGGACTACTAGATCTAAGAATGTTAGAGGCATTTTACTAATTTTTAGTTGTTTACATTTAATTACTTTGTTTTGATTTAACCATTGAATTTATTCTTCAATTGAATAAATTGTATATTAAATTTTGGATTGAAATTTCTAGTTAAAACACAACCAAGAAAAACAAAAATTAAAACCATGAAAATTATATTCTTAGAAATTATACTCTTAGGAAGGAAAAAAAACATTTCCACAATTTTAAATAAAAATTTGAATTAATGCACATACATTCAGATAAATTAGTGAGCTATTTGATCAATGAATAACGCCATTAATTTAGAATGGGTGTTATAGAAACACATGACACCTCAAACTAGGAAGCACATTTAATACCATGACCAATAAAAAGTTTTTAAAAGGGCTTACTACCAGAACAAAATATCTAAATGTTGATATTATGGTAGTTGTGAGAGGTATTAATCTCCATTTGTGACCTTTGACAAGATTAGAATATTCCGGAAGCAAGAAAATAATTGAATATAATCCTAGAAGAGATGTCGGCTAAAGGAAATAATTAATACTAAATAATTAGCACCCAGAATGAGAAGTTGGCCCAGACAGTTTGGCAGAAATAGTATAAATACAGGAGGCTAGTCTTCATTTTAGCCAGGCTTCTCAGAATTACAGAAGTGCACTTGTGTGCACTGCAGAAGGCCATTTTGTGTGAAAGTCTTGGGAGGATCTGTTGTCGTCAGTCCTGCAATATATATTATCGGTATTTCTGGGTTGGACTCTCTGATCAATCTTGTTTATCTTTGCTTGGTACATTAGCCTTGGTTGTCTATTGATCTGCTACCAGAATTATTCTCTATGTCAAGGTCAAGGTGCTCAGGGGTGGCATTAGTGCCTACGGTTGGGTGACAATATTGCTATATTGTCTATGGTTAAACGAGCACATCCAATATTCTAACAAGTTATGGGCCCACACCTCCTTCGGTCAGTCTAACCACTGGAAGGGAGATAACCCATAAGGATACTAAGCTCGTTGAAGAATTGCCACTAGGGTTTCTAGCAGGTGCAGTTACTAAAGCACTATCGCTAGGGTTACTAGCAGGTGCAGTTGTAGAAACCCTAAAACCTTGATCCAACACCTTATGATGGAACACCTTACTCAAGGAGAAGATATTCAAGTACGCCTTAGTCCAACGCACCTCTTTGCACTCGATCAGAAGGAAAAAATTTCAAGTTTGAAATTTTGGGTCAAAGCTTGACCAATCATCAGTCAACCAAAGTCATGAATGAAAAGACTAGTCATGTACACTACTCAACACTCACGAGAATGCTTGAAGATGACATGTGGATAATTGAGAGTGGAGCTTCTAAGAATATGACAGGAGATCAAGCCAGACTCTCCAATATAAATGAAAAGAAGACATCGTACAAGGTAGAGTTTGGAGACAAAAACACTTACCCAGTCGAAGGAATTGGTCAAGCCTTCGTCAAGTTGAAAATATGTAACAATGTTCATTTGAGAAATGTTTTATAGGTACCTGGTTTAGAAAAGAATATTGTATCCATATCTTTCCTAGAAGACAAAGCAAACATAATAGATTTTGTAGATGGAAAAGTGTTATCTTGGTCTAGAGACTCTAGCATACAGAATGCTAGAGGTATTGGAACCCATGAAGGAAGACTATACAGACTACTAGAACAAAATGATGAAGCCCTTGTACATGATGAATTCAATCTCAATGAAATTTGGCATAGAAGGTATGCTCATATCAACTATCAAGCATTACCCTTCATCAAAACGATGGTTGAAGGAATACTAGAACGACAATCTACACATGAAGGAATTTGCAAAGGAAGTGCTCTCGACAAGAATATCAAGAAACCATTCTCAAGAAAGAATAATAGATCTAAGGAAATTCTATATCTAATACATTCATATGTTTGTTGTCCAATGCTAGTCAAATCTCTAGGAGGTTCTCTTTACTATGTAATTTTCATATATAATTAATTGAGAAAGACTTGGTTATATCTCTTGAAGACAAAGGACAAAGTATTCAACAAGTTTCAGGGATTCAAAGCGAAGATAAAGAACCTCACAAACAAGAAAATCAAGACCTTGAGAACAAATAATGGAGAATAATATACATCCAAGGAATTCGTTTCCTTTTGCAAATAAATAGGGATTAGGAGGGAGCTAATTGTTCCTCATAATACTCAACAAAATGGTGTATCATAAAGGAAGAACAAATCTATTGAAGAAACTGTGAAGCACTATTGAACAATCAAGGTCTATCTATGTATTTATGGGGAGAAGCAGCAATGACAACAATATATGTTCAGACCAAAATTCCTCACCGCATATTGAAGGATATGACTCCAGAAGAATCCTTCTCAGGAACAAAACCTAATGTGGAACACTTAAGAATCTTTGGATGCCCTGTTTACTTTCACATTCCCAAGGATAAAAGGAATAAGTTAGAACCCTCGGGAAAGAAGGGCATATTCGTGGGATATAGTGAATAATCCAAGGATTATAGAATATATATCCCAGAACAACATAATATTGAAGTCAGCAGAGACGTAACTTTCAATGAAAAGATGGCTTTCAAGAAATCCATAGAAGAAACTATAGAAGAAGAAGAGTATGAAGAGCTTGTTGAATAAATCACATGTTGTCCAGAAAGTTGGAATGAAGAAAAATAACAACTTGATCATCCGATGCAACCATGTGAGACCATTGATTCAGACAATGTACCCAAAACCAAGAAATGACCAGCTTGGCTTGAAGCTACCCTACAAGAAGCAAAAAGACTCAAAGCCCTAAGTGGGACCTTCAGAAAAAGTAAGAGGCCCAAGAGATTCTCCAGCTATGCAGCATGTATGACAAAGCTTATAGACAAAGAACCTACCATGTTTGAAGAGGAAGTCTAGAAGAAAGAATGGAAAAGAAGCCATGATATAAGAACACCAGTCCATCATGAAAAATGATGTATGGGAAATTTTGCCTAGACCTAAAGAAAAATCAGTAGTGACTTCAAAATGGGTCTACAAGATCAAACATCCAGTAGATATAAGCGAGGCCAAATATAAAGAAAGGTTCGTAGCTAGAGGGTTCTCCTAGAAGGATGGAGAAGACTATGATGAAACATTTTCTCTTGTTTCCAGATATACTTCCATTAGAGCTAGAATGTCTCTTGTTGCTTCCATGGGATGGAGCTTACATCAGATGGATGTAAAAACAACTTTCCTTAATGGAGAAATCGAAGAAGAAGTAAACATTGAACAACCTCAAGGGTTTGAATTACATTCCAAAGACACTCATGTTTGCAGACTAAATAAATCCTTATATGGACTCAAGCAAGCTCCAAGATCTTGGTATGCCAGAATTGACAATTACCTAATGAGACTTGGTTTCTCCAAAAGTCATGCAGATCCAAATATTTACTACAAAGTCATGAACAATGCACCTGTGATTCTAGTGATATATGTCGACGATCTATTATTGATAGGTGAAGAGTCTCTCATCATCCAATGTAAAAAGGAACTAGCTTCTGAGTTCGATATGAAAGATCTTGGTTTCATGCATTATTACTTGGGACTAGAAGTATGGCATAAGCGTGGTGAAGTATTCCTTGGACAAGGAAAGTATGTAGTGAAGATTCTTCAGAAGTTTGGAATGATGGATTTCAAATCCATGAACACTCCTATGACCACTAACATAAGAAAAGTAAGAGACTCAGATTCTAATCTAGTAGACCCGTCTCTATATCGACAATTGATTGGGTCATTGATGTATTTAGTAAATACTCGACCAGACATTTTCTTTGTTGTAAACACACTAAGCCAGTTCCAAGTGGAACCTAGACATGAACATTGGATAGCTTCAAAGAATGTTCTAAGATATATTTTTGGGACACTAAACTATGGTTTAAGATATACTGCATCCAATGATATATAGATTCATAGATTCACAGATTTAGATTGGGTAGGAAGTGCAGAAGACGGAAGGAGTACTTCAGGGATGTGTTTCAACTTGGGCTCCGCTATGATATCTTGGGGCACAGGAAACAAAAGTTTGTCGCACTCAGCATAACAAAAGAAAAATATATCGCAACATGTGAAGCATGTACAAAAGAAGTATAGATGAGAAAGATGATTTCTGGATTATTTGATCAGATTCCAGATTCAACCATAATACACTGTGACAATCAGAGTTGTATAAGGCTATCAGAACACCCAGTGTTTCATGAACGGTCAAAACAAATTGAGATCAAATACTAATTTATTCGAGATAAAGTCTAGGAAGGAGAAGTGAAGCTCCAGTATATCCCCACAGATGAGAAGACAACAGATATCTTGACAAAGCCTCTATCTAGAATAAAGTTTGCATATTTCTGAGACAAATTGGGGATCGAGGAAATAAATCCCTTAGCTGAAAGGGAGGAAATGGCTCTCCATGTTGGGAGGAAACACTCACATATCATTTATTTATGGAAATTCATTTCCAACTTTGAAAAATGGTCCAGGATGCACAGTTCCTTTCCAGTTCGGAAAGTGGTTTGAGATTTCTAACGGACAGGCATTTTCCAGTTCGAAAAATGGTCCAGATCGAACGATCATTTTCATAATGAAAATGGTTCGATGGATTATTGATGTACCATAGACAATGATTCCCCTTATGGCCAATGTGGGGGAATGGTCTAGGACAATATTTCTTCTTGATGGTCACTCTCAGTAGTGGTCAAGAAGGTTGGTCTTCCTCATTGGACAATCATTCTTTCGAACCTCACAGTTGTGAGAAGTTTCGAAGAATGGTTTGTTTTGGAGGTTGGTGCAGGATAGTCATTTCCTTAGGAAATGGTCCGAAGAGTCATTCCCTATGGCAGATTCATTCTCTCCAGGTTGCAATTTTTTTAGTGTCGGAGGAATGGCCCAGATAGGTGAATGGTCTAGGTTCAACAATCAAGGACATGCATTCCCTAGGGCTGACTCATTCTCTCCAGGTTGCGCTTTGTTTAGAGTCAGAGGAATGGTCCAGATAGGTGAATGGTCTAGGATCAGAAATCAAGACAATTATTCTTCCTTTCTTGAGAATAATAGTCCATATAGCACATCATTGATGTTCTACTCTTTGAGGGTAGATGTTCTTCCATATCTCACAGATGTGAGTGGAAGAATGGCCCAGATGACTCACTTTATATCATAACATTGTTTTAGTGCAGGTTGGTATCAGATGATATCATTACTATGGAGACTGTATATCTCCAGACAGTAGAAGTATGCTACTGTGGTGGATATGTTCCACTGTTTGTGTCACTGATTGAGTACTTGTGTACTACTATGGATAGACACAGTTGTGTTCTATCAATTGACATTGTACTAGTTGTCATGGAGATTATCCAGTTGGATAATAATGACGTTGCTCATGATTTAATTAGCATGTATGGCTATAATGATGCTACCAGTTGAATGGTCTGTTTGTGCTCAAGACCATTATCTGTTATACCTCCCTAGCTAGGAGGCAGTGTTTATATTATGGTAGTTGTGGGAGGTATTAATCTCCATTTGTGACCTTTGACAAGATTAGAATATTTCGGAAGCAAGAAAAGAATTGAATATAACCCTAGAAGAGATGTCGACTAAAGGAAATAATTAATACTAAATAATTAGCATACAGAATGAGAAGTCGGTCCAGGAAGTCTGGCAGAAACAATATAAATATAGGAGGCCAGTCTTCATTTTAACCAGACTTCTCAGAATTACAGAAGTGCACTTGTGCACACTACAGAAGGCCAGTTTGTGCGCAAGTCTTGGGAGGAGTTGTTGTCGCCAGTCCTGTAATCTATATTCTCGGTCTTTCTAGGTTGGACTCTCTGATCAGTCTTGGTTATCTTTGCTTGGTACATTAGCCTTGGTTGGATATTGATCTGCTACCATAATTCTTCTCTCTGTCAAGTTCAAGGTGCTTGAGGGTGGCATTAGTGTCTATGGTTGGGTGACAATATTGCTATATTGTCTATGGTTAAACGAGCACATCCAATATTCTAACACTAAATACATTGAATCCAACCTTGGAGGAAACCCAATATTTTCCATACAGTGAAAACTCATCATAATGAAATAAGTTATATATTGTAACAAGAACATGAATCCATAAATAAAATCCAACAAACCCATGCCCACTTACTTCAAATATGACTACATAACCATTAAATAGCATCACCATTGGACAAATAAAAAATCCAAGATTGAGTCTGCAAGCCCAAATAGAAGGGATAAATAACATAAAAGGATAATTTAGTCAAAAAAACCTTGAATTCTTAACATCACATGTTAAGAATTTGTTATTATCCCCATCTTATCGAACACAAAATCTATGCATTGCCATTATCGACCATTGATACATATGCGAATAGGCAATCAAGATACACAACCTTAAAATGGTTATTGTTTTTAAAGCAAGGGTGAAACAATAAAAAAAAATAAAAAATACAAGTCTAAATCATATTAATAACTACTTCAAATAATATAAAAATAAAATGTATAATAATAGGTCTTTTAAGTAGGAATTGCCAGTACGTTGGGTACATTTGTCCGGATAGTTAATGCGACTCAACAAGGTAGATATACCTCATACTCTTGGATATGTGTGTACCTAAATGTCTCAACATCTCTTTCGACATCAATCAGCTTAAAACATCGAGATTCAGAATGGATCCATACCATAAACTACAAACATATACCATTCAAATGCCATAAATAATATGCACACAACCATCTCTTCAAGGATTGTCCTTGGGTAGATCTTGGAAGGCATTGGTAGTACGTTGGGTACATTTATCCAGATAGTTGATGCGACTCAACAAGGTAGATATACCTCATACTCCTAGATGTTTCTGTACCTGAATGTCTCAACATCTCTTCTGACGTCAATAATATTAAGACACCGAGATTAAGAATGGATCCATAACATAAACTACAAACATATCCCATTCATATTTCATAAATACCATGCACACAACCATCTCTTTAGGGATTGTCCTTTGAAAAAATATCAAGATCAAACCAGAATGCAACTAGCCAAGGATGAAGAGGGCTTCAACAAAGTCTCGACCAAGAGGAAAATATTTTGAAAAACACCTCACCAATCAAATCCAAAAGGACCTCTTACAAGAAATAGCTTCAAAAAATTGGTGACCATTCTTGAGTAGACCAAAAAAAATCTTGATGAGGACCAAAAGACTCAAGAAGATCAAATCAACAACAAATCTACAAGCACAAAAACCCTAATTACCCAGAACAAGGAAGAAGAAGCCAACAAGAAAGAACCCATAATTTCAAATGAAGATGAAGAGATGGACATGACAACAGAAGGAAAGGAATATCTGGAGGATGGAGAAGAAATGGAACTAGAAGAATTATATCTGCATAGCATAGCAATGACATGCGAACAACAAGAGGCAAATTCAATCCCCAAGAAATAGATTCAGCTCCTAAAAACCGCTCTCCTCAAGTCAAAATCCAAGGACACGGAAGAAACATCTAAGAAAGTTAAACACAAGTCCTCCTCCTCTCTAGGTATAAATAACTCCATTGTGAAAGAAGCCATCAAATCCTCAAAATAAGAAAAAAAGAGAGGTTGTCCCTCTAATAAACAACTTTTCCAGGAATTGGGGTAACTCCTAGTCAATTTGGGGTGAATCAATATCATGACGGAAAAATTATCTTCCCAATCCCACCCATCTAAATGAAAATAAACTCATGGAATATATGAGGCCTCATCATCTCAAGCAAACAAAGAAACTCGAAGGTTGTGATCTCTGCTGAAAAAACTTCAATTATGATGCTTCAAGAAACTAACTTCCCCTCTGAAACCTTAGAAAATATATTGACACACACCCACTACGACAACCTTGATTTTTATTTTATTTTCATCTTTTCTTCGAGGGACAGAATCCCCGAATTTCTATGGGGCCTAGCGCAGACCATCCCTTCCCTTATCCTCCTCCATGTGATCGTTGGCTATGACCATGGGCCTTACCAAAAAGGCACTTCCAGCTTTCGCGTTTCGGGATTTCTGTGTGCGAGCTCTCCCCGGCTCCCTGCCCCTTAAAGTGTCGAAACCCGAAATGGGGTTAACGAGCCCCTTGGCTCCCCTTATTCCTACTCCATGCGACCACCTCAATGAGCACATGCTAACACCAAATGGAGCTACCGGAACTCGACTTTCGAGATTCCTGTTGCAAAGAACCCTTTTTCCTTCAATCCTCAAAACCCGAAAGCCCGGTATCATCCGGATATACGGTCTAGATCGTCGACTTGATCAATGGCCCGGATTAAATCCTGGAATTTTACCTTTCATGAATTTGGCAGGGTCTTCACTCCTATTTCCTTGATCTCCAGAACCCCGACGGCTTTAGATCTTCTCCACGCATCCCTACAAATGGATGGTCTAGATTCTTTCGGGACTCCTCCTTCCTACCACAAAACCATGTCCGGTGACCTAGGGCTCATCCATAGAGCACGTTGGGGTTTTGCATACCGGGATTTCACGACTTGCGAAAATGAGGGTGTTAGCGTCGAAAGTCACTCCTGGATTGCTTGCAGGAGCAGAGCCCGACACCCATTAGTTTTATGTCATGATTTGTTTAGGGATGATCAAATGGAGATAAAGACTTGAGGAGATATTACTCTAACTCAGGGACTGAGTCTAAAATATATGAGACAAAGGAGGTCTTGACCAAACTTCAGCCAGTGGGTTGATTAAAGGATGAGCAGGTGGAATACTTGGTGAGAAAGGTGAACAAACAACTTTGGGCAACAGGCTTTCGACAGTTTGCAGAAGAACGACTCTGAATGCAAGATCTGCTTGGTTCAGGGTCTCAAGAAACTGAAAGGGGACTTGACTGGATCCTCCAATTCCAAGTCACTCAGCGCTGGGAAAATCACAAGAACTGATTAGAGACATCGCAACTATTACAGTGATCCATTACAACATCATCCTATAATAGCTACATCTCGACTGGATCCTCCAATTCTGAGCTTCTCTAACACGGTGTAAACAAAGACATGAAAGAAACTGGCATTCATAAGGCAAGAAGTCTCAAAAGTCCATACATAACCAGGTTATCAGTGCTTCATTAAAGCTTTACAACCGGGAGCTCTTCTCAACCATCGATAGATACAAAAATGGCGAAAACGCCTACGTATACTCAAAACAACAATGGCAACGAAATCAAGACGGTGCATTAAATACTTTGCGTCTACATGGCTGCTGACAATCTGCACCTACAGTCTCTGAATGATCGTGCACCTATGGCAGACGCAATCGAACTCCTGACAGTTCCGTGGGCGAAACGATGTGCTTTTAATTCGGCATCGGACTTTACCATTATGGCGGAGATGATGTCTAACCACCACCAACTACCTTAATAACTGCTTCATGGGGATTGAGGACGGCCCGGCCAACTCATCACTTTTGGGATGTGGAAGGCCCCTCGTCCTGCCACCTGGATTAGCTGAACGGCCTGATGAATAGTTGTGGAGGCCATCGTGAAGGCTGGGGGGGCGTAATGGGAGTGGTGGTGCTAAGACTATGAGGGTGAGATGAGAGGTGTTGAGGGAAGGAAGATGTGACAGGGGGAAAACACGCGGTGGAAGAGGACAAGCGGAGGGGGGAGGAGATGGGATACAACGGGCACATAATTTATGGAGGGGGCTGACATGGAAGGGAGCGGGACACATGGTAGGTGATGAATGGATGATGAGATGGGGGAAAGGACCACTTGGACGGAATGAGGAGAGGCTAAAGGGAAAGGACCCTGCCACATGGCCAGTTGTGGAATATGTGGCAAGGAGGGAAAAGGTGTAATGGAGACACGACGGGGAAGGGATCCCATAGGGTTAAACGAAGAAAAGAAGCGGGATTCTGGATCGCCTGTGCGTCGTTGATCTGGGAGCTACAATCACAGTCGTCGAAAGATGGACCCCGAATTTCGGACCCCCCCCCTCCGCTTAAAGGTAGAAAGGCGGGGGGGGTCCGGAATCGCCTCGTGCGTCGTTGATCCGGGCGCTATGATCGTGACCGTTGCAGAGATGCACCCCGGATTCCGGACCCCCCCCTTCCACTTAAAGGTAGAAAGGCGGAGGGGGTCCGGAATCCGATGTGCGCCGTTGATACGGGTGCGCGAAATCCTGTCGTCCAAATCTGCTTGACGTTTACCACAGGCACGTTTGCATTCCAAACTTAGGACAAGTGGGTTTTAACCCATTCCTTTGTATTCTAACCCCCCTTACAAGAAATATCGCTAACATTTCGCTCCATGGGGGATAGAATTGTCCCTGTGATGCTCTAAGAACTCATTCTGCAGTTTCAGTGCCTTACTGTTGGGTTATGGAGTCAAGCTCAAAACATCCCGCTTCTGAAAATATGGGCCGAAAAATAAAGCAAAACAAAATAAAATACATGTTCGGAAAAATCTTATTTATATACAATCCTAATTCTAATGAAATATTTCACATGGGGCTAGGTGAAAGCAGATTTCCACCATAGCCATTCAAGCAGCTTCCTGGATAGAAGCTCCTTCCTTCTGTCAATGATCACCAGCAGATGGTGTAGCCGTGACAGCAGAATGGTTACACTCTTCAACTCCTCCTTACAAGATGGAGTTGAGATGAAATAGGGTGGCTCCAAGGCATAGGGGAAATGCCACTCCATGTACTTGCAGACATGGTCATGGAATGAGTGGAAAACTCCAGAAAATGGGGGACAAACACCCTCCTCTGCTAAACAGTTGTTCACCTATGGCTGAATATCTCTGATAAGCATAGGTTGGTGGTGGACAACTGACGTAGGCTCGTTTCTCTCGGGCGGTGGCTTCTTGCTAACTGGCTCTGGAGAGGAAATATTCCGCTCCTCTGGTTCGGTCTCCCCCAGGTCCGATTCGTATTCATCATAAATAGGGACCATGGGGTGGTTTTTTTCTTCCTCGTACTACTCAGCATCTCCTGAAAGACTGAGGTAGCTGATTTCCTCGCGACAATTCTCTTTAGCGAGCAGAGGATAAGGCTCTACGACCTGCTCTTGGGAATCCAGCATATCGAGCTCAGACTCTGATCCATAATTGTCATAAATGGTCTGGCTGCTCTGACAAGCAAAAGGTGATGTCGGGCTCTGTTGCTCCTCTTCCAGATAATCATCGAAGTCAGGGGGGAACAAAGCTTCTCCAATTTGCAGAAATGGAACTATCCCCCGCTCCTCCGTTTCGACCCCGAATGTAAACACATCGTGGGAAATCTTGTGAAGGAAAAGAGAGAAATCCTCTTCCACAACTACCTCTTCATTGATTTGATCTGAGACAACAAGCTGATCGGGGGTAGATGCCAACTCATCTAATAAATCTTCAACAATCTCTTCAAAAGAGTTGCTCAGAGCGTCTGCCTCAAGGACTGGAAAATCCTATGCACAGTCTTCATATTTCAACCCTTCTAATTGGGCAGAGAGATATTTCACCTGCTCCATCAGCTTACTCAGGGTGCCATCCTCCTCCCTGGGAACTTTATCACTTTCATAACCTGCCTCGAATGCAGATGAGTGGGGAGGAGAAAGGACTGAGTCCTGATCCAGGTCATCATGATCCTCCCCACAGCTTATGTCAGAAACATCTTTCTCTTGTATAGAGTTGTGGTATCCCTCACAAAAATTATGACCAATTAACTCAGGGGGATACAACCTCTGACAATAGGTGGTGAAAGCTACATGGAATCCATTGAGTGAAGAAATGCTAGCAGGGGGTAAAGAATGGTACCATTTACGTGCATCCCTTACTAACGAGAACATGAACATCTTCAGTAACACATCCTCATGATGTATCTCCCACTAACGCATGAGTTCATGAAACTCACTGAGGTGTTGAGCAGGGTTGTCCTCTTCACACTTTCCAAATATGGGAAAATAATCACCCCATTCATCTAGAGAGGGGACAACATTAGGAAAACCAGGAATAGCAAAAAAATTAAAAGGAGCAAACCTGCGAGCAAGGATTTTCTCCATATCGAACCAGTGGAGTCACCAATCGATCCTTGAATCATGGAGTCGCTAGGTGAAAATGTGTAGCTTCAAGTGTGTCTGGTCCTTGTTCACCATCAAAGGCCAGATCTTAACATTGTCGTTACCCCAGGGAGCTTCTCAGGCTGAGAAAGCAGCNAGTCCTGATCCAGGTCATCATGATCCTCCCCACAGCTTATGTCAGAAACATCTTTCTCTTGTATAGAGTTGTGGTATCCCTCACAAAAATTATGACCAATTAACTCAGGGGGATACAACCTCTGACAATAGGTGGTGAAAGCTGCATGGAATCCATTGAGTGAAGAAATGCTAGCAGGGGGTAAAGAATGGTACCATTTACGTGCATCCCTTGCTAACGAGAACATGAACATCTTCAGTAACACATCCTCATGATGTATCTCCCACTAACGCATGAGTTCATGAAACTCACTGAGGTGTTGAGCAGGGTTGTCCTCTTCACACTTTCCAAATATGGGCAAATAATCACCCCATTCATCCAGAGAGGGGACAACATTAGGAAAACCAGGAATAGAAGAAAAATTAAAAGGAGCAAACCTGCGAGCAAGGATTTTCTCCATATCGAACCAATGGAGTCACCAATCGATCCTTGAATCATGGAGTCGCTAGGTGAAAATGTGTAGCTTCAAGTGTGTCTGGTCCTTGTTCACCATCAAAGGCCAGATCTTAACATTGTCGTTACCCCAGGGAGCTTCTCAGGCTGAGAAAGCAGCTGCTGAAACCTTCTCGAGAAAGCTCCGTAGGGTCATCTTTCAGGTGCGCTAACAGTAGTCACAACTGAAATAGTGATGTAGAAACAATGGAGTCGCCATAGTGGAGTCTCCAGGTGCATAGTAGCAATCTGAATAATTCTGATTTCTGATGCACCTTCAGTATCAGTTGATCATTGCCGTTCTGCCCAGGGAAAATCTTTAACTTCGTCCCCGGCAACGGCGCCAGAAATGTTAGCGTTGAAAGTCACTCCTGGATTGCTTGCAGGAGCAGAGCCCAACACCCATCAGTTTTATGTCACGATTTGTTTAGGGATGATCAAATGGAGATAAAGACTCAAGGAGATATTACTCTAACTCAGGGACTGAGTCTAGCATATATGAGACAAAGGAGGTCTTGACCAAACTTCAGCCAGTGGGTTGATTAAAAGATGAACAGGTGGAAGACCTGGTGAGAAAGGTGAACAAACAACTTTGGGCAACAGGCTTTCGGAAGTTTGCAGAAGAACGACTCTGAATGCAAGATCCGCTTGGTTCAGGGTCTCAAGAAACTGAAAGGGGACTTGACTGGATCCTCCAATTCCAAGTCACTCAGCGCTGGGAAAATCACAAGAACTAATTAGAGACAACGCAACTATTACAGTGATCCATTACAAAATCATCCTATAATAGCTACAGCTCGACTGGATCCTCCAATTCCGAGCTGCTCTAACACAGTGTAAACAAAGACATGAATGAAACTGGCATTCATAAGGCAAGAAGTCTCAAAAGTCCATACATAACCAGGTTATCAGTGCTTCATTAAATCTTTACAACCGGGAGCTCTGCTCAACCATCGATAGATACAAAAATGGAGAAAACGCCTACATATACTCAAAACAACAATGGAAATGAAATCGAGATGTTGCATTAAATACTTTGCGTCTGCATGGCTGCTGACAATATGCACCTGCAGTCTCTGAATGATCGTGCACCTATGGCAGACGCAATCGAACTCCTGACAGTTCCGTGGGCGAAACAATGTGCTTTTAATTCCGTGTCGAACTTTCCCATTATGGCAGAGATGATGTCTAACCACCACCAACTACCTTAATAACTGCTTCATGGGGATTGAGGATGGCCCGGCCAACTCGGCACTTTTGGGACATGGAAGGCCCCTCGCGCTGCCACCTGGATTAGTTGAACGGCCTGATGAATAGTTGTGGAGGCCATCGTGAAGGCTGGGGGGGCGTAATGGGAGTGGTGGCGCTAAGACTATGAGGGTGAGACGAGAGGTGATGAGGGAAGGAAGATGTGACAGGGGGAAAACATGCGGCGGAAGAGGACAAGCGGAGGGGAGAGGAGATGGGATACAACGGGAACATTATTTATGGAGGGGGCTGACATGGAAGGGAAAGAGACACATGGCAAGTGATGAGTGGATGATGAGATGGGGGAAAGGACCACCTGGACGGAACGAGGAGAGGCTAAAGGGAAAGGACCCTGCCACATGGTCAGGTGGGGAATAGGTGGCAAGGAGGGAAAAGGCGTAATGGCGACACGACGGGGAAGGGGGCCCACTGGGTTAAACGAAGAAAAGCAACGTGAGTCTGGATCTCTTGTGCATCGTTGATCTGGGAGCTACAATCACAGTCGTCGAAAGATGCACCCCGGATTTTGGACCCCCCCCCCCTCCGCTTAAAGGTAGAAAGGCGGGGGGGGTTCGGAATCGCCTCGTGTGTCGTTTATCTAGGCGCTATGATCGTGACCGTTGCAGAGATGCGCCCCAGATTCTGGACCGCCCCCCTTCCACTTAAAGGTAGAAAGGTGGAGGGGGTCCGAAATCCGATGTGCACTATTGATCCGGGTGCGTGAAATCCTGCCATCCAGATCTGCTTGACGTTTACCACAGGCGCGTTTGCATTCCAAACTTAGGACAAGTGAGTTTTAACCCATTCCTTTGTATTCTAACCCCCCTTACAAGAAATATCGCTAACAGAGGGGTCTTGCCCTTGGGTTTCCTGGATGCTGAAATGCCGAAACCCATTCACGCTAAACCGATTCAGGGTTTCACATACAAGGATTTCGCGACTGGCGAAGATGAGGGATCTTGCCCTTAGGTTTCCCGGGTGTCGAAACGCCGAAACCTATTCATGTTAAGCTGATTTGGGGTTTCGTATACCAGGATTTCGCGACTAGTGAAGATGAGGGATCTTTCCCTTTGGTATCCCGGGTGCCGAAACGCCGAAACCTATTCACGTTGAACCAATTCGCGGTTTCACATACTTGGATTTCGTGACTAGTGAAGATGAGGGGCCTTGCCCTTTGGTCTCCTAGGTGTCGAAACGTCGAAACCTGAGAGAACTACTCTTTCTTGTATAAGTTTTCCAAACTCCGATCACATGATCCTTCAGAGAGTTCTTGGGTAATCATCCCTAGGCTTGGTGACCTGAATAAAAAGCCTTCCTAAATTTGCCGAGCTATGAACTCTGTGACAGGGGTAAAGTAAACTTGTGGGTTTACTATAACGATAGTCTTTTCAAGGAACTCACTCTGGCTATGGAATGCAAGGAAACTTCCTGGGAGGAGGTGCCTTTGGGAAATAAAACCAGGACATAGCATGATTCAAGTAGATGGAACAAATCTCAAGGGAATAGACTCATATTCTGAACTTATTCATTCTATACATAAACCGATTATGGTCATATAATTATAAGCATGCATCCATTATTTCCGATCAAAACACAAGGAAAACACTTCTATACAAAAACCATTTATGAGTGTACAAATGTGATCATGCATCCAGGATATTCAATTCCAGATACAAGATATAAACACTTATCATAAACACCAGGTGTGACGCGACTGCTGAGAGGGGTGCTCATTTCCACCCAACCGTAGGCTCAGTGACTCCAGATGGATTTACCACTAGACACCCCCGAGCTAGACCACGATGCCTTAAGATCCAGTCTCCTATTTCCATCTCAACACAAGTCAAGGACAAAGGTTACTCTCCTTATCCTTTGTTCATAACTCCCTGTATTTCCCGATTTTCTCCCGGTTCTCTTCCGCGATCCCTGTCCTGCGTGCTATCTCTCCTCTACCCCCTTACCACACTTCCTCTCTTGCCTTTTCTCTACAAGATTGTGTGTGGCGCAAATTTCCCCGTCTATGGTTAGGTCTGCGAACTTTTACAGATAGGTGGTTCACCCCCATCCCCTCTTTAACTCTTGAGGAGCCTCCCCACCTACCAATCTGACGGGAAATCCATTCCAGGGTCAGAGAGTTGCTTTGGTCTTTGAGCAAGTAAAAACCAGTATAGTACTGTCTCAGTGGAAGTTAACGCAAGCATTCCAGGTCCCTTCCAACACCTCTCATTGGCCATCGTGGTCTCTTTTATCACATCCCCTCCCCAGCAGTCGTGAAACACATATTCATAACATAATTTACATTCATCGACCTTTTATACAAAGGTCCATCAAATCAAACATTCACATCTTTGAGTTTTCCATAGTTCTTGGCCTATATACTTATTTTTACAGACTGGGGGAAACATGGTGTTACAATTCCCTCCCCATTAAGGAACATCGTCCTCGATGTTCTATCTATCAATATGACGTGTATGTACAGAAGTAAACAAAATCGGATATGCATGTTTCATGGCATCTTCCATTTCTCATGTAGCCTCATCTGGGCTAAAATGTTTCCACTGCACCTTGACTTGTGGAATGGTTCAGTTCCTGAGTGGGGTTTCCTTTCTGTCCAATATGCATTGAGGTTTTGGCAGGAATTCTCCCTCTGGTTCCACCTGGATCATAGACCAGACAATTATATGATTATAATTGTGTACATATTTCTTCAATAATGAAACATGGAAAACATTATGTTCTTTTACTATGGGAGGAAGTGCTAGCCTATAGGCTATAGGTCCCACTCTATCTATAAATTCAAAGGGTCCGCAATATCGAGGTGCCAACTTTGCACAAGTTCCCATCCTCAGGGAAATCTTCCTGGGCCTAACTCTGAGATATACGTGGTCTCCCATCTTGAATTCTCTTGGAGTTCTATTTCGGTCGACGTAACTTTTCTGTCTGTTCTGAGTGACCTTCATATTTTGTTTTATCTAAATCACTTGTTGTTCCATTTATTTCAAGATGTCGGGTCCAATAGTAATTTTGTTTACTGGGTTACTCCAACTGACTGGAGTGTTGCACAATCTACCATAAAGGACTTCGAAAGGACTCATCTTTAGGGATTCTTGGTAGCCATTATTGTAGGAAAATTCCACCAGTGGAAGGTAATCTTCCCACTTTTTAGGTTGATGCATTACATGCATTCTTAGCATATCTTCTAATATTTGGTTCACTCTTTCTGTCTATCCAACGGTTTGAGGATGATAGGCTGTGCTAAACAATAATTGGTCTCTAGACCAACCATCAAGGATTTCCAAAAGTTGGAAGTAAATTTCTTGTCTCTGTCAGACACGATATTTTTAGGCATACCATGTATTCTGAATATCTCCTTCATGAATATGTTGGCGATATCTATTGCCTTGCAAGTCTATTTGATGGGGATAAAATGGGCAGACTTGCTCAATTTATCCACCACTACCATGATGGCATCATTTTGTTTGGTCGATGTTGGTAGTCCGGTGATGAAGTCCATGGAAATGGTTTCCCATTTCCATTCTGGGATTGGTAGAGGTTGTAATAATCCTGCTGGGTGTCGGTGTTCTGCTTTAACCTATTGGCATTCTAGGAACTTAGCTAAATAGTTATCTATGTATTTCTTTAACCCAGGCCAATAGAATTGTTTCCTAGTGGCCGTGATCATCTTCTGATATCCCGGGTGACCAGTATATGGTCTTTTATGTAGTTCATCCATTATGAACCTCTTCAAGTCGTCACAATCTGGAATATACAATCTTTTTCTGTAAGTTAGCATACCTCCATCTATCATCTGGTAGCCTTCATACTTTATCCCTGTGGGTTCTTGCTCCAGGTACGAGGTTACAGTCTGGAAGAATGTGTCTGTTTCTTGTGCATTCCTAACTCTTTCTTTGACATTCATCTCGTAGGTGCTCAGCGTTGCCAGGTGAATTGTTTTCATACTTCTACTACAGGCATTGACCACCTTATTTTCCTTTCCTTTAACATGTTTGATTTCAAAATAAAACTCGCTAAGGAGTGTCATCCACCTAGCTTGTCTGGCATTGAGATTTAGTTGGTCAAACATATATTGCAATCCACAGTGGTCTGTCATAAGTACAAATTTCCTTCCTAGGAGGTAATGCCTCCACATTTTTAGGGCATGCACTATGGTGGCCAACTCTAGATCATGGGTCACATAGTTGGCTTCGTGCTCATTCAATTTTCGGGATTCATAGAATACTACACTTCCTTCTTGCATAAGGACTCCTCCGAGCGATTCCTTGTAGGAATTTTTGCACACTAGGAAGTCATCTTTAGGATCGATGATCTTCAACATGGGTGTGTGGGTTAGTAGATGTTTTAGGGACTGAAACCTTTCTTCGCATTTTGGGGTCCAAAGGAATTTAACTCCCTTCTTCTGGAGGCCAATGATTGGACATCCAATCTTGGAGAATCCTTTTATAAACCTCCTATAGTATCCTACTAAGCCCATAAAGGATCTGATATCTGAAAATTCCTTTGGGGTAGGCCATTCCATGATAGACCTAATCTTGTCAGGGTCTACTGCTACTCCCTCTTCAGATATGACATGGCCCAAGTAATGCATTTGCTTCTGGAAAAAGTTGCACTTGCTAAATTTGGCATAGAGTTGATGTTCTCTTAGCACTTGAAGCACAAGTCTAAGATGTTCCTCATGTTCCCCTCTATTCTTGGAGTAAATTAATATATTGTCAATAAAAACCARTACAAATTTGTCTAGGAAATTGTTGAGCACATTGTTCATCAAGCACATAAAATTGGTAGGGGCATTAGTCAATCCAAATGGTACTACCACAAACTCATAGTGACCATATCYCGTCCTGAAGGTAGTTTTGTGGATGTCTTCACCCTTGATTCGGACTTGATGGTATCCAAATCTCAAGTCAATCTTTGAGAAGATGGAAGCACCTCCCAATTGATCGAACAAGTCWTTGATCATGGGTAAGGGGTACTTRTTCTTTATGGTTACCTTATTGAGTTGTCTATAATCTATGCACAGTTGGAGGGTACCGTCTTTCTTTTTCACAAATAGGACTGGTGCTCCCCATGGAGACACGGTGGGCCGAATATAGCCTTTGTTCATCATTTATTTTAGTTGTAATTTAAGCTCAACTAGCTCGGGTGTGCTCATCCTTTAGGGTGTCCTAGACACTGGCACCTCTCCTGGTGCAAGTTCTATCGAGAAGTCAATGCCCCTTCTTAGAGGTAGACCCGGTACCTCTTATAGAAATACATATCTATATTCTCTTAGTGTGGGGTGGTCTTCGAGGCTTGGTTTGTCATCTTCAACTGATTCCAACACCTGTATCACATATAGTAGACATTCGTTTCTGCAATACTTTCTCATTTGAAGAGATGATATTCGTCTCACCGAGACAGGTTTTTGGATCCCTTGAAGGGTTATCCTTCTTCCTTCTTCACTTACACATTCTAAGGTTTTATGGTAATAGTCTAGTTTGGATTTATATGTGGCTAGCCAGTTCATACCAATCAACAGGTCATACGATCCTAGGGGTAATATGTTAAGGGTTGCTTGGGTGGGGAATTCACCCATAGTGAATTGGCAAGCTGGTATGATCTCTGCTACCTTTCTTTTGGTGCCAGTGGCTAATTGTACCAACCATGGCTTGGTGTGTTTATGTGGCTGTAATTTACACTTATCAACAGCCTTAGGGGCTGTATAAATCAAATTTGAACCAGGGTCAATTAGAATAGACACTAGATGGTTGGTGATCATACCTTCCATCTCCACCACTGAAGCTTGGTGGTCAGCTTGTTTATTATCCAAGGCTGCATAAATTTGCAGCACACTCCTAGCCACATCATTGATGGTGGTAGCTTCTTGAATGTTGTAAATTCTTCGATTGTTCTATTGTTGGTGCCGGCAATCCCTCAGTAGATGTTCTTCTCCACAACCCCAACATTTCAAGGGTTCTTTATTTAGGTTATCAATCTTTTCTGGGGTAGATCCAAAGGGTTTATTTCCACTCTGGGAGGGGAAATTATGTTGGTGTACACTTCGGGTTGGGAAGCTCATCCTTGAGTCCTTTTTATAGTTTTTAAAACTTGGGGATTTAAATCCCTTTTTCTGGAATCCCGAACTATTCTTCTGCTTCCAGCCTTCACGAGGTTCTGTCCGATGCCCAAGTTGTTCATAACAATATCTTGCATTTCGAATAGTGTCCTCTAGGGTCTTTGGCTTGTCAAACTCAATCCTATTCTGATAGTCCTTAGGTAGTCCACTGTTGAACCGTTGCACCTTTTCCTTTTCTGCTTCTATATAGGGTATGTATCTCAACAACTCAAGGAATCTGCTGACACATTCCTCTATGGTGAGTTTCCCCAGCTTGAGTTCATAGAATTCTTTAGTCTTTTCGTCTAAATACTTTTCCGACAGATACTTCTTCTTGAAGTACTTCTCAAACCGTTCCCAAGATGGGTCTTCTTCGTGAATCCCTTTTACGTTATTAAGGTCTTCCCACCAAATGGAAGCCTTCCCATTCAGGTTGAAAGTGGCTACTCAGGCCTTCAAGTTTTCCAAGAATTCATGGACTCTGAAATACTTCTTTAGTCCAAGCATCCAGGCCTCTGCTTCCGCTCCCTTCTTTATTTCACCGTTGAAAGAGGGTGGTTTAGCCTTCTTGAATTCTTCGAGATTATGATTTTTGGAATGATTTCACTTCTTCCATTTTCTTCGGGAATAAGAACTAGTTCTTCTACTAGAAGATCCCTTCGAGTCACCAGTTTCCTTTCCAGAGGAATTGTCCAACGCTTGTCCCTTATCTTTGGGGTGGACCTTTCTCGAGGTGCTCCTCCCAGTGTGGCCACTTAAAAGACCACATTTCCATATCCCAGGTGGGCTTCGAATTCTCTTTGTCTGTCGTTGGTCCGCGTGACTGGTGTCAGTTCCATGCTGCAATTGTCTTTGTATGTCGGATAAACTCTGCAGCAAGACTATATTAATTTTAGTTTGTTTCTCTTGCTCTTTTATCAACCTTTCATTGTCGGCCTTCCATCTCTGTAGTTCTACCATGAGGCTTCTCATAGTCTCAACTAGATCTGGAGTGGTCTCTACTGCTCTCCTTTTGTCAGACTCTTCATCTCTATTGTGGGAGCCATCCCCCACTTTGTGGTCCGCCACCATTCTATGCATCTGCAGTTTCCCACAGCTGATCATCTGCTTGTTGTGCAAGAAAAACACTTGTTGTTAGTCAACATTATATTCATTCGCAATCAACGCATAATTTATATTTTTCAAATGCATACACACAATAGGAATTTTCATTCTTAACTTGGGATTTTGATAAAGGGGGTTAAGATAGAGGGTTACTCCTTTTAAGAGTACTTCAAATGGAGTTTCTGCGCAACTTGTTCATGAGCCCAAGAAACTCAAGTGTTGTAACCATGCTCTGATTTCAATTTGACACACACCCACTTCGACAACCTTGATTTTTTATTTTTTTTCATCTTTTCTTCGAGGGACAAAATCCCCAAATTTCTATGGGGCCTAGCGCAGACCATCCCTTCCCTTATCCTCCTCCATGTGATCGTTGGCTATGACCACGGGCCTTACCAAAAAGGTGCTTATAGCTTTCACGTTTTGGGATTTCTGTGTGCGATCTCTCCCCGACTCCCTGCCCCTTGAAGTGTTGAAACCTGAAATGGGTTTAATGAGCCCCTTGGCTCCCCTTATTCCTACTCCATGTGACCACCTCAGTGAGCACACGCTAACACCAAATGGAACTATCGGAACTCGACTTTTGAGATTCCTATTGCCAGGAACCCTTGTTCCTTTAATCCCCAAAACCCAAAAGCCTGGTATCATCTGGGTCTACGGTCTAGATCGTCGAATTGATCAATGACCCGGATTAAATCCCGACATTCTACCTTTCGGGACTTTGGCGGGGTCTTCACTCTTATTTCCTCGATCTCCAGAACCCTGACGACTTTAGATCTTCACCACACGTCCCTACAAATGGACGGTCCAGATTCTTTCGGGACTCCTCCTTCCTACCACAAAACCCTATCTAGTGACCTAGGGATCATCCACAAAGTGCGTCAGGGTTTCGCGTACCGGGATTTCACGACTTGCGTAAACAAGTGGTCTTGCCCTTAGGTTTCTCGAGTGCCGAAATGTCGAAACCCATTCACGCTAAACCGATTCGGGGTTTTGCATACCAGGATTTCATGACTAGCGAAGATGAGGGGTCTTTCCCTTGGGTTTCCCGGGTGTCGAAACGCCAAACCCTATTCATGCTAAACCAATTCGGGGTTTTGCATATGGGGATTTCACGACTGGCGAAGATGAGGGATCTTGCCCTTTAGTATCCTGGGTGTTGAAATGCCGAAACCTATTCATGCTGCACCAATTTTGGGTTTCGCATACCGGGATTTCACGACTGGCGAAGACGAGGGGCATTGCCCTTTGGTATCCCGGGTGCCGAAATGCCAAAACCTGAGAGAACTACTCTTTCTTTTATAAGGTTTCCTGACTCTGATCACATGATCCTTTAGAGGGTTCTTGGGTAATCATCCCTAGGCTTGGTGACCTGAATAAAAATCCTTCCTAAATTCGTCGAGCTATGAACTCTGTGACAGGGGTAAAGTAAACTCGTGGGTTTACTATAACGATAGTATTTTCAAGGAACTCACTCTAGATCTGGAATGCAAGGAAACTTCTCGGGAGGAGGTGCCTTCAGGAAATCAAACCAGGCCATAGCGTGAGTCAAGTAGATGGAACAAATCTTAAGGGAACAGACTCATATTTTGAACTTATTCATTCTATACATAAACCGATTATGGTCATATAAGTATAAGCATGCATCCATTATTTCCGATCAAAACACAAGGCAAACACTTCTATACAGAAACCATTTATGAGTGTACAAACGTGAGCATGTGTCCAGGATATTCAATTTAAGATACAAGATATAAACACTTATCAGAAACACAAGGTGTGACGCGACTGAGAGGGGTGCTTGTTTCCACCCAACCGTACGCTCAGTGACTCCAGATGGAATTACCACTAGCTACCCCTGAGCTAGAACACGATGCTTTAAGATTCAGTCTCCTATTTCCAGCTCAACGGAAGTTAAGGACAAAGGTTACTCTCCTTCAACTCTGTTCATAAATCCCTGTATTTCCCAAGTTTCTCTGGGTTCTCTTCCGCGATCATTGTCGCTCATGCTCTCTCTCCTCTACCCCCCTAGCACACTTCATCTCTTTCCTTTTATCTACAAGATTGCGTGTGGCACAAATTTCCCCGTCAGTGGTCAGGTCTGGGAGATTTTACGGATGGGAGGTTCACCCCCATCCCCTCATTAACTCTTGAGGAGCCTCCCCACCTACCAATCTAACAGGAAATCCATTCTAGGGTCAGAGAGTTTCTTTGGTCTTTGAGCAAGTAAAAACCAGTACACTACTGGCTCGGTGGAAGTTAACGCAACCATTCCAGGTCCCTTCCACCACCTCTCATTATCCATCGTGGTTTATTTTAGCACATGCCCTCCCCAATAGTCGTGAAACACATATTCATAACATAATTTACATTCCTCGACCTTTTATACAAAGGTCCATGAAAGCAAACATTCACATCTTTGAGTTTGCCATAGTTCTTGGCCAATATAGTTATTTTTACAGACTGGGGGAAACAGGGTGTTACAGATATCCTCCAAATGTTGGCGAGGATGTCAATCGATTGCTACTGATACTAATGGAGCCTCTATATGGATAGTGATCCTCTAGAATCCATCTGAAACCCTCCTCACCCACTTCTTCTCCACTCAGAGATTGATTTCAACTCATTTCCAATTAATAGGCTCGAACCAAGATGGATTCATCACCAATGTCTATGGACCCCAGACTCTCATTGACAAACTAGCCTTTCCCAATTTGTTGCTTCACTTGAAATGTATCACCATCAACACGCCTTGGGTAATGGCAGGTGATTTCAATCTCATAACGTCTCTTTTTTAAAAACAGGTGTCAGGGGGGAATAAATCATCTAGAGTAAGACTCAAACCACTTTCAAGAGACAGTCTTCTCTCTATAGTTGGTATACTGGGAAATAGGGAATGGCGTCTTCACCTAGAAAAAACACCATAGGGGGTTCCATCAAACCGCCTCACGCCTGGATTGTTTCCTTGTCTCTGAATCCATTTTATATTTTTGTTTTCCATGGAAGCCTCCACCCTTCCTTATCATGTCTTCGACCACTGGCCCATCTATCTATATCTAAATATCCAACCTACTCTTCACAAAAAACCCTTATGATTTGAACAATTTTGGCTAGATGACCCCACCTTTCAAGACAATATTTCTCAATGGTGGAAAGCAATGGAAATTCCCTTTAGATTCCCTATGTACAGATTTCAGCCATGCCTAAAAATTTTAAAACAACAATTGAAACTCTGGAACAAAACATAATTTGGGGACATCCTTCAAGAAAAACACCAACTCACCGATAACATGAAGCAACTTTAATAATGAATGATAGCCCATGGAAGAACTGAGAAACTCACGACTAAAGAATCCAATCTAAGTGCTAAATTATCCATATAGGAGAAACAAGAGGAACAATTATGGAAGAAAAAATCTTGTGTCCAATGGTTAAAAGACGGTGAGAAAAACACTAGATTCTTTCACAAATCGATGCTTCAACACAGACACCACAGGATAATCACACCGCTCAGAGACTGTCAAGGAAAAAACAATTGAAATCATCAAGACATAGAAATAGAGTTAATACAATACTATAACACCTTGTTCAAAGAAACACAACAGGATCAGAAGATAGCCATCTAGAAAATAATTCAACACATTCTGAAG
>ML830320.1:16713-56279 GCA_009831015.1 Picea engelmannii | reverse complement strand
AAACCATTGCATGACCAAGTCCTTGTTGATTGTATAAGGGTTATGACAAAGTACATCCTTGAATCTCTTATCATAATCTCTAACCAAATCATTTGGCATTTGATTGATTCCTTTTAGTTTCTATGCAACACAATTCTTAACATATTGAGTTTTAAAAAATGATAGGAAGTTACTCCTAATTTCATCCTTTGTTGTATTATTATTTTATGTAAAGTTCATGAACCAAGTCGACACTCTCTTTCTTATTCCACTCGAAAATTGTGTCATTCTCTTTCTCCAATCTATAACGTCCATTTCATCCCAAAAATTTTCACATATAAACCAATGCCTCATTGGCTCTCCATCACCATTATATAGAGGGAGGTGTTTAGCATTGATGTGTGCCATATGTTGACTCAAAATATCATCACCTATTATGAAATCTTGCAAAATATTGTGAAACCTATGATTATAATTATTATATGGCTAACAGGTGGGGTCCGAGAGAATTCAGTGAAAATTGTTGGTTTCTAAGCTTTTCCTTTGCATGAAACACTTCAACTTATGACATCTTGAAGAAATGGTTCATAGTTATTTTGCTACACATATGCTTGGCGTTAAGAAGATTTACTTGCATAGATATTGAAAAGTTAGCACCATAACAAGTTATGAAGGTATGTGCAAGTAATCAATACATTAATAAGTGCACAAGTTTGGTTGTTGAGCCTCATAGCATGATGAACCATGCCAAATCATGATTCTTTCATCTACTATATTATGCAAACATGTCAAGTACAATTTATATGGTTTGATAATTGGTAAAGTTTTTGGTTTAATGATGAGTTTAATATGTTCTAACACTCATAGAACTTGATAGATGAGAATCACAAAGAGCATCATATATACCATAGTATTTTGGTGCATGGTGTAAAGTGTTTTAAAATTTGGGTTTTATGATTAAGGAATCAGATTAAAAGGGACACCTTATATGGAGTTTGGGTTAATGGGATCAATATGGTTCTCAACTCATACACATAATCCATATGAGTCGGATTGGCTTTATATGTTAATACACGGTGTTAATTTTTTTTGGTTATGATTGGAATACCATGTTGAAGCAACTCAAGTGAAACCTCACATACAAAGCACTCAACACATGATTTATGCCACTTGTGTTATAGTTGATATAAGTGACAACTAGTGCATAAGTTGTAGTTGGAATTCAACAAAGGTTTCACATTTGATATAATAGTGAAGATCTTAATACATATTGAATGTAGTATGGGATGCATGAATGATTACTTATTTCAAGGTTTCAATTTATGTGGCAGCAAGTTCAATGGGCATTCAATTTGAAATAGTGTAAATTCACATGTTGTGAGGGTTATGTATGTTATACAGTTTGATGAGTTGGCATGAATATGTAATGTTTTGATGGGCTGGTGACGTGATTGAGTTGTCCATGAATTGAAGGCACCAGGATGTGGGAATTTTGATCTAGATGGATATCGTTGGCCACCCACTTTTTCCACTGGCTCAAAGAACAGTTTTCCATTTTGGCAGTTTTTTATAGTTTTTCGAGTCCCAAACTTCCTGGGCCGTTTTGAGGCCCTAAACGATGGGTTTTTTGACTTTTGGGGGCAAGAGTTTCTAATAGCATATCCTAACCCCCAACAAAAGTTTTACTTCTTGGATATAACTTTCTGACGAGGTATCGAACACCCCAAATAGAGATCGTATGCAAAATTTACGCCCTCAGGAAGTTGACGTATCAACTACCCTCATAGAGGCCCGCAAACCTTTTGGATTTTCATCTTCTGGGGTTAGGGTTTTGGATTTTATTTATTTTAAAAATTATTTTAGAGCCTTATTGTAAATATCATCTTCTTGCAAATGAGCATAGCCGTCACATATCTTCTCATAGATAAGCTCCCACCATTCACTCTGTATTTTATAGTTCTGTACATTTCACTCATTAATAGAAATTGTGTATTATTGTATCTCTGTGTTTATTGATATATCTCTTCTATATCTCATTTATATTCTTGTATCTCTATTACATCTCTATGTTTTTCCTTGTTATATTTCTGCCTTCATTTTGTTCTCAAAATAATCTGGATCAATGGTATCAGAGTAGGCTTCTCCTTGTCATTTCTTAGTGCATGTCCCCGATGAGGTCAAGGTATAGAGAGTTGGGTCTCGAGCTATTTTCTCTTGAGGAAAAATTCTCTCTCTAGCCCAAGCAACCTCCCATGGAGGAAGAAAAGAGAGATACAAGAGCATAATATCCCATCAAGTTGTTGCCTGCGGAAGCCCTTGTGCAACAAAGGAACGAGATGTTGGAGAAATTTTCCCAAATCCTTCAATGATTGTCGATAGTAACATGCACGTCTTCGTCAAGAAGTCACTTTGGAGATGCTACCCCATTCAAGGTACAAGTTAATTTTGATATTCCCTTATTTGAATATCAGATCGATAAAAATGTTTTGGAAAAATGGTTAAATTTGCTATAAGGTTATTTCTCTGTTCACAAATTTTCCGATAGAGAAAATATCACCTTTGCACTCCTCAAGACTCTCCCCCATGTCCAAAATTGGTGGGAAACTTACTGGGAGAAAAATTCCACAGAGGAGTCTGGAATACTTGGGGCCGAGCCCACTTGGGATTTTTTATGGATGCGGTCAAGGAGAAATATTACCCTGTGGGAAAATATGATGACTAGTACATGAGATGGACCATGTTACATCAAAAGTGGGACCAAACAGTTCCATAGTTCATAGATACCTTCCATACCTTTCACACCAAGATGGGTATCAAAGACTCCGAGTGACATCTGGTTTTGAAATACCATGGGGCTCTACACAGGTACATCCAAATTGAAATGGAATTTCTAGACATCTCACTCTAGGAGTCACTTATCGATATGCTGTCAAAATCAAGCATAAATTTAAGCAACAGAACAAGTGGGAATTTGGGTCTGCAAATTCGTAACAACCAAATTATGCTATGAGTGACCCTAACTCACAGAAAAATAAACCTCAAGACAACCAGTCCAAGCCACAGGAAAAGAAGAGCAACGGGAAGACGAAGAAGGACACTGGGAAGTAGTACGATTTCCATAAAATCCCCTAGCACAACACCGATGAATGTCACTCAAAACAATCATTGGTGGCCAAGATCAAAGAAAAAGAGCCGAGCCCGAATTCAAAATTTGATTCAGAAAATAATGGAAGGAGACAGATCATCGATGAAAACCCCACTGTCAACGTCACAACCATAACAATCCAACCAGAAGCACTAGCATATCCTGAAGAGGGGGAGCACCTCTTCAACTCACAAATGTGGGTAAAGGGGACCCCATTGCATTTCATTGTTGATAGTGGAATCCAAAAGAACCTAATCTCAGAAGAGGTTGTCAAATAGTTGGAATTGCCAACAACACCACACTCGCAACCATACAACATCGGGTGGCTTTGCCAGGGACAAGATATTCATGTCATCCAACAGTGTCGCATGTCCTATGACATCAAGCCCTTCAAGGATGAGGTATTGTGCGATGTTTCCACGTTGTATTTCTGTGATGTTCTTTTGGGCCAACCATAGATGTGGAAGCTCCATGTTCTTTATGAGTCTCAACCTCATAGTGTCATTGTTACTTTGGGGGATCACCTATATAGGATACCAGAGGTAGTTCTGACTATTATTTCGACAAAATAGTGCAACAAAGTTGCCTCTCATATGACAAAGTTTAGCTTCTTCACGATTCAGGAAGAATGTGAACAGAAGGAAACTGTGACCACTACGACCTCGGTCTAAGCCCCTTCTATCCAGCAGAAGCAGGTCGATAATATTGAAGCAAAGCACAAAGATTCCTTCCACACACCATCATCTCATGCAGTCAAACTATTTAAAAAGGTCCAACCCCTCCAACATAAAGTTCGTGACAACCATCCACAAGCCAAGCAACGCAACTTCTTCAGCAAGGAAAGCAACTCACCAAGGTTCAGATTCAACAAATGCTTCTCTATCTCCCATGGGAAATCAACGCAATGGAAACCATTTCTTACTAAGGAGAGAGGATTGATCTAGATGGATATTGGTGGCCACCCACCTATTCCACTAGCTCAAAGAACAATTTTCCATTTTGGCAGTTTTTTACAATTTTTCGAGTCCCAAACTTCTGGGGCCGTTTTGAGACCCTAAACGACGTTTTTTTTGGAATTTTGGGGGGTTAAGGGTTGTCTATGGACTTCTCGGATAGACCTTTCTGATGAGGTATCAAACACCCCAAACAAAGATCATATGCAAAAGTTATGCCTTTGGGAAGTTGACGTATCAACTACCACCATCGGGGCCCGCAAACCTTTTGGATTTTCATCTTCCGGGGTTAGGGTTTTGGATTTTATTTATTTTAAAAAGGCCTTTAGAGCCTCATTGTAAACATCATCTTCTTGCGAATGAGCGTAGCCATCACATATCTTCTCAGAGATAAGCTGCCACCATTCTAGTGAGTTCATTCACTCTGTATTTTACAGTTCTGTACATTTCACTCATTAATAGAAATTGTGTATTATTGTATCTCTGTGTTTATTGTTATATATATTTTATATTCGTGTATCTCTATTACTTATCTGTGTATTTCCTTGTTATATTTCTTCCTTTGTTTTGTTATCAAAATAATCCAGATCAAATTTACTCCACAGTCCTGCACACTATCACTCCCTTTCTTCCACGCTTTTGGGTCATTTTCTTTGTTGGAGGTGGAGAAAAGAATCTCTGAGCTCCGCTTGTTGAGACCCTTTCTCATGGTGGTTTCCATAACTAATTTTCGCCTCAACTTTGGTTTAAAAGCATCATTGTACAAGGTAGGAGCCAACAGTTTGTTTTACATCTTCTACAATGAATTTGTCTTTATGAATGTTTAGATATGGCTCTGGCTAGCATGACCATGTGTATGAATGTTTTCTTTTCCCTTGCTTTGTCGTTTCTTGAAGAAAAAAAAACAAGGAAAAATGACTATTCATCAATGTTTGAATATGGGTTTTCTCATGCAACTTTCACTTTACCACTTTCCATATCAGTTTTTAAAGAAAATGAGTTTTCTTTTTTCTCCTGGTTTGCATGCATTAAAGGAATATGCAAGCTTAGATTCTTATCATATATTATGGTCCTCTGGACATTTTGCACATAACCCAATTTGATTTTGTGAATGGAGATTATGAGTTCATCTTCATGAAAGTATTTAAACTCATTATAGACCTGCGATTTTAATGGTTCCTATTGGGTAATAGGAAATGGGTCTTGGTTGTGGTTTTAATAGGTGAATCAAAAATTCCAAATTCCTTATTTGAACTCACCATTTACATTTATATTATGAAAGGAAATGATGGGTTTCGAACCCAAGTCAAAGTGTTGTGCTTTTTCAATTGGTTTCTACCATATTTTGGGATTTGAATGCTGGGTCAAGCTCAACATGATATTCAAACCAGTCTTGTGTCAACATTGGATTTATCCAGACTCATATCATTTTTTGGTTCACAGTTCGAGCCACTGTTCTCAAATGAGAGCCATTTTAAGTTGGATGTATGCTTGAAGAAGTTTAAACTCAAAACGGATTCTGGCAATGGAATTAGATTCCTTTAGGTGGCATTCACACTTTTAGTTTTCTCCTTCATTTTGGATTAATGCATTGTGTGACTCCCAAATCCATTGGTTTAAAAACAATAGGGTAATAAGTTATACCCTATCTGTGAAATGATGCCCACAGGCTCAAACTTGGGTTATTTGAGTTATAATCTATCCTCACTTTAACATAAATGGCCATGGCATAATATTACACACATGTTGGTATGATACTTAACACGAGGCTCTTTCATTCAGTTTAAGCAAAAGTTTGAAAAGAAATGAAAAGTAACTAATTTGAGGCAAGCATTTTACAGGTCAAAGTATTGCATGCATATAGTATATACCCAATATGCCTGGCTGCAATGGTGACTTCGTAAACAATTTTCTTTGAAAAATGATTTTGTTTTGATTGGGTTAAGAACAAAGTTCGAATATGGTTGGAGTGTGAAGTAACCATACTGGAGCCCATGTCCTATATTACTCAGTTTATGTTGAGGAATTTTCTAAGAAATTACTTTGAATTAAAATAATAAATTCAAGATATACAATGATCATGGCATACTTGAGATTAATTTTATCCATTCATTCGTTGGTCATAGTTAGAGGAGGAAGAATATTTCCTTTTGAAGATATGACATAATTATGTTCAACTAGTATGTGATGTTTGATTAAAATGATGTTTGTTTTGGATGTTATAAGAAAAATAATTAATTGATTTATTTGGATGATCATATATGCTTCATTTCCCATTCATAAATACCATTTTTCATAAGTCAATTTTTCCTTATCCTTAGTCACTAAAATTCCATTTCTCGTTTTTTTTCCTTTTCCTATATAATTAAAGAAAGTGGAAATATGAAGGATACATAGTCGAAGTATGTTGTTAACATGATAAAACAAGGACAAATTTGAATGATACATTATACTATGTGGGTTGTTTGGTTGAAATATAAAGTTATGGTTGAAAGAGATGTGGTATTGAATAGTCTTTCGTTTTATACACTTCTATGGTTCATACTTTTAAAAGGAAACAATTTGTATGCATTAAGATTGTAAAATTGAATAAAGGAAGTCATATGTTTTTGAAAATATTATTATATAGATCTATTTTCCCTCATCAGTTTCATTTTACATAAATCATTCCCCCAAATTCCTTTCATTAAATTCATTTTTCCACTTCTGTCACATCTATATAATTAAATAATATGCATAAGCAAAGATACAACTTAATGTAATCAGTATGATAAAAAAGGCAGATGTTACGAGGAAAATCTCTCTATGGCATGGGGTAAACCAAAACAGACGGAATGACATGCATAAATCAACTCTAATCCAAAGTATACTATGTAAATGAAATTATAACAAGACAAGGCCAAGAGCCTACCTCGTCCGGATGTTCGATGAAGACCATCATTGAGCACACAACTCAAAGCTTTATACCTGCAAATTGTCCTCAAAAACCAAGATATGCAAGCATATGATGATAATATATAATGTTAGGATATAGATTTGCATAATCCATTAACATACATGACAAATACGCCCATGTAATAATAATTCAAATATTTGCAAGATATCAATTGGACGAGAAAAGAGTATTTCTATTAAAATAATAAGCAGAAGTCTATAGGTGAAAAACTTATGTAACGACACATATCAGAACCGAGAAAATAAGTCCCTCCAGCTGGGCCTCCACCACTTCAATCCTCCACCAAAGGAAAGATCATATAAATGAGACAATGAGGTTCTCCATCAGAAAGAAGGAAGAGCTTTGGGGTTGAACAAGGAGTTTAGACTTTCAAGGACAAAGGGATGCAGACTCAATATGAAGTGAAATTCCTCCAGAGTGTCTTTGCTCTCAAAGTTGAATTGTTGAATCTCCTCAAGGATTGGATATGGCTCAATTTATAGCCTTGAAATGAAACTGAAGGGACAATTCAGAGTGTTTCCAGTATATGGAAGGTCAAGGATCATGGATCTCGTGACATGGCATGGAAACTCGACATAATCTTTAATTTTGAGCACAAAACCCGATGTATGCGGGTTGTAGTAGAGAAATCTGTGTATACACTTGTTGTGTAACTGATAGGGCGCATACATGTGGAAAAATATGCTTTTTGGGCTATGGAAGGTACAAAAGTGGACTTCAATTCTGCATAGGGAAATGGAAAGGCCATCCAAGAAAGTTGCATCGGGTGAGGAAAAATTTGTTGTAACAGATGCCCCCTAATGTGTGAGGTCAGAGGAGTATCTCTGATGCCTGAAATACATTATAATTCATAGAAGTGGAGTAATGGAGACTCAGCTAGAAGTGCTAGTTACTCATGAGAATATTACAATACATAATGACTTTGTACACATGGCTTCCAATCTGAATTACACTACAGATCCATGTGGAAATATATCAAATAGTTGTTCATGGCCATGAATAGGGAATAAAAAGAAGACATATGCCATAGGCTGTCATAGTCATGAACAAGGCATAGTGGAATCCAGTCTCAAAATAAATATGAAGATATCTGTATACAATGGAGTACAATTTGATCTCCCATGATCATTGATGTCATATAGGTACCGGTCCAATGAAGAAAACAATAGTTTAAGAAAGTTGCTACTGTAAGCTAGGGGTCTTCTACACTATTTGCCAAAGGTGCAATTCTACATCATGTGAATAGAGGGGTTGAGGTCGAACATAATGATACTTCGTTTGATTACCGGTCATTAGGGTATACCATTAACAAACGCGAGACAAACTACCAATAATGAAAGTAGGTATCAAGGCATCAAGTACATTCTTACAAGTGTGAATAAGGGTGTTGAGGTATAACACTTGAAGAACCCCTCGATCATGAGACATTGATGTATTTCCAACTGTCGATGGTGGGAGAACCTTCCATTGATGACTGCAAGCCTCCAGGTACTCATAAGACTCTAGGTCTCATTTCCAGAATAGATGATATGAAGTCGATGGAAAGAGACCCGCTGAAAGGAGAGAATTAGGGAATCTCTCATCAATCAACACAAGGTACAAAGCAATAGCTTGATGATTAGGAGGAGCTCAGATGAATAGGATGTTCATGAATCAACGAACCTATGCATCTCCTACATGCACCAAATGCAAGTAGTGCACATAAGAGACCCTCTGAATAACAACCAATAAGGAAGACTACCAACAAAGGCAAGGAAACCACCAATAAGGATAATCGCATCCAAGACACTACACAAATCTTAATGTGTGAATATATTTCTTACCGTCGAACACAAGGGAAACCCCCCAGTCAACGACCAATGAGGAGATGTCAACTGTTGGGTTCAAGGTTACCTACCCATAATGAAAGTAGGACCAAGGTGCATGGTAGGTGTTGTGTCTCTTTTGTCACTTGAGTGAGAAAATTAGAGATGCTTACAAGCTCAATTGGGTTAGCTAGGCAAGACATTAGTAAAGGAAAGGGTTAGAAATATAAATAATGCAAGATAAACAAAAAACCAAACTAATAACAATAAAAGGAATTAAACTAGAGTGCATAAGATAATTAGAACAAGAAATAAACAAGAATCATACCACCAATGGAAATGAGTATATTAGTGGAAAGAAAACACCAAAGAGAAAGGGAGACTTTGGGTCCCCTCTTCCTCCAAGGGAGGGCTCTTGAACCCCCAAGATTGAGCTCTTCTTACAACTTGAAAACTTGAAAGAAATGGTGAAAGAATTCCAAGCTAATTCACTCAAAAGGTGATATGAATAGCTCAAATGGAATGGTGCTAGTATGCTCTTGATGAGAAAAGAGGATTCCCCAAGAGATAGCAACAACATAACCTTACAAATGAATTCCTTGAAAATGTAGTTCAACCATGGCCTCTTTTTATAGCATAGCTTTGAGGTATTATTCAACCAGTCTTTAGTGTGAACAAGGGGCCCTTTAGAGCACCCTTAGGTCTTTGACCAGTCCCCCACTTGGATTTAGCTCAGATTTGAGGGTCAAATTGACTTGGGAGCTGAACCAAAAGTGGGTGAGGGGCCAACAAGAACCATAAATGCACTGTTCATGGGAGTGCGCAACTTTCCTATAAACAGTCGCACATGTGTGCAGGTTTTCCTATATAAAGTAGCGCATATCGAGCATGTGCATGGGTTTTCTTGTATAAAGTAGTGCATCTCGAGCATGTGTGCGTGATTCCTTTGGTGAATTTAAGCACTTCAATTTTTTGACCCAATTGTATAGTTTTTTCCTCTTGGAAATGCATTTTTGAAGCTGTGGGTGAACTAATAGGTGTTTGGAGATGTTGGATTCTTGTAACCATTTGCAGATGAAATTTCAGTGATAACAGATGCCCCCTGATGTGTGAGGTTAGGAGCATACATATAGCCGAAATACAACAATGTTTCTTCTACTGAGAATACCACTATAAGAAAGAGTGATGAGGGAGTTGCAAGAGCGACCCATTGGAGGGAGAGGGGAACCTGTAGGACCCAAACCTTTCTCAAGGTGTGAAAATAAAACTATGTACAAATGCGGTGGGCATGCCCCATGCTCATGTCATGTAACTCAAAAATTGTGTAATACAGTAACTGAAGTTGTGTATTGATGTGGATGACTGCAGCACCCTCGGGGGCGTGATGAATAGCAGAGGATGATTCTGATAGTGAATAAACTTTGAAAAGAGGCGATGACACCTCTAAGAAGTGTCGAGGATTCCCAGGCATTGATGGCCTAAAAATTTCCAGAGGTCTTTGAAAAATATGAAAACAACTGCAATAGTCGCAAAGTAAGACCCACCGCAACATGAGAAATTTGTAGAGTCGAATGTGGTGGGGGTCAACAACAACAGAGAGCAATGATGGTGCTCTCTGTGCCATCTGAGACTCCTCATTGTAAAGGTAATGATAGTCAAGATACTGTTGCCCATTTGGAAACTGTGCTGATGTCGACAGAATGAGAGACACGACTTCAAGAAGCAAAGGGCTTCATGAAATCTACTGGATAAAATTAGGAACTGATGAGTAACATGGATGAAGTCTAGTAGTGGTGAGACTCAAGACTGCCCTTGGTTGGGGAGATATGCAAAGTGGAAACAACCGTGAAACTGAATCTAGTGTCAGGGGGACGACTAAATATGGGTTAAATTGTGCCAGAGACATGACAAAGTAGACAGACTCAGAGATCAGGGGTACATGGATGGTGGGATACTCGAGGTTTATGGATGATGTCAATAGGAGTAGAAGATAATGAATGCCGCAACCAAGGGTGACATGGGTTGCTTTGCTAGAAAAAGAAGGTCGCCAAGGGTGACTAAAAAAATCTATGTAAATGTTGGAAACAAAGGCTTTTTACAATTACCAAATGAATAAAGAATAATTTGGGATGAGTGTATAGATACAGAAACAAGTGCCCCAGTGAAATATGGCTTGGCCTGTGAGAGCACAAGTTGTGTGGAGAACGGGTGTAGGGTGGGGGCCCCATAGGTGGGTTTCTGTATGAGGTAAATGAATGGAGGGAAATTTGTAGATGGGAAAAATGACTGTGGATGAAATGGATGGTTAATGATACTGCAGAGGTGTAGTCAAAATAGAACCACGATGAGATAACTTGGGAGTCCATTGGGAAATCTAGAAAAATGAAGAGAAGGAGTATGCGGCTGGTTCTCGGAAATGCGCAAGAATATTGGGACTCCCATCCCTAGGGGGTGAAAGCAACATGAGTGTCAAAGTGCCAATGGGGACTATGAATGGGACAACTCATGTGGGGAAGAGTGCTATCGAGTGACAGTACTAAATTGCAGAGGAGGTGTTAGTACTGCAGAGCTGGATATGAGGATCCTACAGGTGAATGTTGGAGGGTGTGACTGGAAGATGAAATTGGTATTAAGAGGGAATGACTACATGCCAGTGTTGATCATATACCTGAAGGGGTTTGTGTTGAATTTTGATGACCAAGTACCTGCACACATTAAAACCGAATACCCAACGTGAACAATATCTGAAGATAAAGAACATATAACAGTTATTTGATAATTTTGAACATGAGCATGCGTACCTGAGTGTGTCATGGAAATATGCTCCACCGGGGAAAAGTGAAAATGATCACCCAACGAAAATGACTATGTAAGTGGTCGAAAATGGTTCAGAAAATAGAGCTTATGGGCTCCTGTACCAAAAAAATGAAAGTGGGGAAAAGGGCTTAGATATGGACGGTGGGCCATTAATGCCATCCCAGTTGCACCGACACTATGGGTGATCAAGCGGTAGTTTGGTGGGAGGACATGAACCTCCCGTTTTCTTGAGGACTGATGAAGAAATATAATGAATTACATTCACAGGAGCATTGGTATGGAGTGTTGGATGAGGCTCAGGCAGATATGTGTGGCGTTCTGTGGCTAATGTGTGGTGGATATATGGGATAGATGGGCAATGATGAGTGTAATGCCCATATTTTGCGCATATGGCACAGGCGAAATAGGTTCATATCTTTTGTTTGCGTGTGGTTGATGACTATGTAGTAGCGGGGGATGTACTTGGTGGAGTGACAAGCAAAAGGGATGATTTAGGAAGCTGGATAAAAATGTGTAGCTTGGGAAGAGAAGGACTTTTAGTGGTGGGGTGTCTGTCTTTCTCGCATAGTGCACAAGGAGGTTGGACATGTGGGGGTAGGGGAGCGGTGAGATCTTTCTTTTTTCGTCTACCCCCAGCTGTAGTAGTAGTGTTAGTGAGTGGGGGTGCTGGTGGTGTGGTGGGAGTAGGTACCGAAATCTGCATCGACATTCCTTCGATTTGATGTGGGAGGGATGGTTGAGGGACCATGGCTGGTGGATGTAGATACCATACCGGGATTGCCAGCACCATATTGGGAAGGGTAATATTTGCAGCTACCTGGAAAGATTGTATGCCTGNTGGGGGGTAAAAGAAGGGGATTTGGGTAATGGGCTAGGGGAGTGTCTCCCAAACCGAGATGTTCCCTGGGAGGGGGGGGGGAGATCCATGACAAGTGGTGCGGTGGTGCTCTCAGGGAACTCCTGAGGTAGTATTTTGTCAACTGGTGGAATGTGGAGATGGGGAGGGGTCTCAGTGATAGGAGTCTTGTCTCTGATGTCTATTCCTTTAGAGGAAACTACACACACTTGTGCTGAAAAAGATGGGTTTAGGAACGGTGGAACTCCTTGATAAGTGCCCAACATGGATGGGTCTTGGAATAATCCAGGGCCAATGTTGGCAATTGGAAAATCATTCAAGATAGCATAGACAAGGGGGAGGATGTTATCGATGTTGGCAGAATGGTTAGGTTCGTTGGTCGATGGTGACGATCTTCTCATTATGGGGGAACATCATCATACGAAACACAGAAGAGGCAACCGCCTTTATAGCATACATGTAGTTACGTCCGAACAAGATATTGTAATCAATATGGGCATTGATAACTTCAATGTCAATCAGGATGGTTTTTCCCCTAAGTTTGATGGGGACATTTTGACAAATCTCTGTGGAAGATGTTGGTCGACCATCGTAAGCTCGAAGGGTGATGGTAGAGGGTACTAGCTCAGGGGAGCCAATTTTCTGCCATACGTGTTTAGACATGATGCATGTGGATGCAGCTTCATCAATGATACATCGAGAAATTGTGGTGTTCTAGATATTAACTTGTATCTGGAAGGCTACTTGGGCAGGAAGACATGGTTCTCCGCTATCTGAATCGAAAGTGATTAGCTACATGTCAGCTGGGTCGACTGCCCCCAAGGAAAAATGCAAGGATTTTCATTATGATGGACAGGTTTGGAGGACAACCAACACAGAAATGGCTACAGGAGATTGGGCTAAGTCATCAACCAGACTATAATTATGAGCAGCCCTATCATGAGGGTTATGCACATTCCACCGTAAAGGCATACATGGTATGCGGGGAATGGGTTCTGCGTGAGGACATGGAATCATCAATGGTTGTCCTACAGTAGCTGGAAGTGTTTCTGAGGTGGTTTGGGTAGAGTCGGGAGGCATACCGTATTGACGGTTGTGGGTTTGCAGAAGAATTTCTTCGCTGGTGAGGAGGACACTACGATCAACCGAATTTGCGGGTTGAGTGGCACCCGGGTTTGGGTATTGCCCCATTTGTGGTGTGGTAGGGTTGATCACTTGTTGGGTGTTCATCACACCTTGGTATGGAATGGTGTTTTTCAAAACAGCCGGAGGTGGTGGTTGCAAATACTGTTGTGGGGCCTGCTGAGGGGTAGGTGGTGTTGGAGGGCCCTATGAGTTCATGGATGCCCTCATCCGTTGGAGATCAGGAATTTGGGGGAAATGATGAGTATAATGTCCATAATCACCACATATAGCGCAAGGGAAGTTAGTTCGAAGATTTTTATTCTTCCCTTGTCATGGTTGATTGTTATTGGTGCCCCCTTGGGGGTCTTGGTATTGGTTTCCCCCAGTGGGATGGTTGTGGGGGATGTTCCCTCCTGGTCCTGGATTGTCATTGTTTCAATTTTTTCCTTTCTGCTTATGAGTCGGATTCTCCGTATTCAACTGTTCAAATGTATGAACCTGTTGAATGGGAAAGGGCTGAACAAAGTTGACGTCGACATGTGGTTGTCTTGGTGGAGGATTAACCGGCTGGGTAGGACTAGGAAATGGAAAATATGGATTGTTATGTGGATAGGATCCATATGGTGTATAGGAAGTATAGGTACTTCCACTACTGCTAGGGTTATATCTAGGGGTTGGGGGTGGACCCGTACTGGATTGAGAGACCAGATATGACATGGGTACCGGTGGGGGTGCCCCCAATGACTGAGGGGGAACAACAAGATATGATTGTTGGTAAGGGGGAGGGGGATAATATAGATTTCCTCCATATACTGGTGGATATGGAGGTGTACCATACATATTGGGTTGTGGGGGGTATGGATTATGGTGTGTTGTGGTACCAATCAATCCATTCGCTGAGTGAGACATCCAGGTTTGTCCTGGCCAAATGGTACAGGTCTTGGGGGGTTAGGTAGTACTGTGTATAAGTATCCTAACTGTGAATAGATGAGGTCATATTTTTGAACCTTAATGATGGATTATTATTTGGATTGGGGGAAGGTGGAAGCCACATCTTTACCGAGGAGGGAGACAAGTGATTTGAGAAAGTTGTTTGGTGGTTTCTGCTTTACATAAACTACGTCATCGATGCCATTCGTGAATGTGGTCAGCAATATGTGTGGCTGAGGTTTGTTTAAAATTGAAGAGTAGTTCAATACCATTGTCATGGTGGATTGGTAGTTGAAAGAAGGTCAAAAATACTTTGGCCAAAGATTCAAAAGCCGCATGGGACCCTGATTTTTCATCTACATACCACTTGGCTGATGGTCTGGTGAGTGTGCATTGGAATAACCTTAGTCGGATGGAATCGCCCATGATGCTGTTTGAAGAGAACCATAAGTGGAAGGTCATGACATGGTTGGCAAAGTCATCTCCTGCCTTTCCTTCAAACTTGGGGATGTCTGAAGGTAGTTTGGTAGGCATTGCAAGCCATGTGGGGTCCTGCAATATAGGATCATTTGTGAGTTTGCTTAGATCTAGTATGTTGAGAGAAGACAAATATGGCATCTAGAGTGGTGGTGGAGGGTTAGTTCTAGCCATGGTGTGAGTGCTTTGTGAATCTGACCCTTGAGGGGGACTAGGTGGTTTTGTACTTCCCCCTTGAGGAGAATTTTCCCCCCTGCTTCCGTGTAAATGAGAGCGGGTGGGTGTTTGACCTTGGGAAGTGGACCCAAGTAAAGTGGAACCAAGAAAAGATGATCCTAAGACACTGGCACTCATGGGGGTGTGAGAAGGTGGGGCCAGTGAGTTGGAAAGACTAGGAACTCCTCCTAAAATAGGAGGGATATTTAGCAAGCGTCTAGAACGACGGGGGTTCTGTGGGTCCCCTATGATGTCTGACTAGCTAAGTGGATGTGTGAAAATGGTGATGAGAGAAAATAAATGAACAAGAGCTTTTGTTGTAATCTCTGGACCTTCACAATATATTTCACAATTTTTAGATGTAATCACAAGGTCATCATATATAAAGCATTTTGATAAAGAAATGTATATGTGGGTAGGTGGATTTTGTCTGTGTGGGAGAACAAAGAAAACAAATGCTCGTGTCCTAAAAGATGTAACATCCTTCCTCTCAAATAACACTGGACCTTCCAATAGCACTCGACAGTGGGGTCTGAATTCACCAGAAGATGAACTAGTGAAGGATGAAATAATCAGTTATAATGATGGGTGGAGGGGGAATATCTCGAAAGAACTGGTGATATTTCCCAATAGCCACACAAAATCTGATCAAGGTAAAATTGCAGCCCACAATTTCCACCTGGGTAGATGTCCTAAAATTTGGTCACTAGGTACCTCGGTCAAAGTGTGACATTTAGATTTTCGGCCTCAGAAATGGGTCATGGGTTGGATCCCGTCCAAGAGGTGGGTGCCTCAAGGGGGGATGCATAAAACAACCGGACCTCGACCTTCAACCCTTCACGGGTATCTCCCTACCTTATGGTGTAAAAACACTTGAACTGGAGCATTTGAAAGTTATCTATTTGTCAACTTCTACTATTTTTGACTATGTGAGAACCAGATAACGGGAAGTTATTTGGATTCCTATCCCCGAAATCCTACCTAGGCTAAAAAATTCTTTTGGTACCTCCTACAGAGGAAAACTTAGTGAGTTTTTAGAGTTTTTTTAGGTGTGTTTGTTTGAGAGGTTGGGGGTGTGAACCAACCTCGTTTAAATTAAGTGGGAGTGGATAGTCTTGTCAAGAAAAGGGTGGGGCATTTCAGAATCCCGTTGGAAGAAAATTACTTCAACCTCCACGATTTCTGGATAAAACTATGTGAGTGATTGGTGAACTTTGTGTGTGAATAAGTAAAAGTGTGCCAATTTTTAATAATTTAGGTGTCACCTTGCTGCATCTGGACTTCGCTTGGTCCTTACAAGTGTTGATTACCTAAGTTACTATGTGTCATTGGTACAACCTTGCAGAATTTTAAAGTCCCTAGGAAACTAGCATGTGGACATGTGGGTCCTTACTATTCCTTTAACTCCCTATTGTGATTTAATCTAAGAAAGATTTGAAACTATCCTATATTTGTGCACATGTGGGCATGTATGGGCCCGTTACAAAACCTTTAAACTTCCCTAGTGAGTTAATCTAAGAAATTAAATTTCAACACTATCCTATCTTTGTAGCATGTGGGCATGTATGGGCCCTTACAAGTTTAAGGTGTGTTTGAAAAATAAACTAAGAGGAGTCCCGAGGGGGTGTTGTCCTCTCCTAAAGATTTTGTCTTTTTTAAGGGAGATGAAATTTTCCCTCAACCTCTTTCTGATTCTCAAGATCGCTTTGGAGTGCGAGAGAAGAGCATACTCACCGATTGATATCCAATTTCTGGTCCCAATGCAAGTTTTATATGTGATTAAAAATGATTCCAACTTATACTCTTAGTCAAAGCAAGCCATCAATGTGGCAAAATGAAAGCAAAAGAGAAAATAATGATTTTAACCTCCTAAGTGCCTATGTTTTGACTAATCCCTTTATATGAAGAGGGGACTAAGTGTGGTGCAAATTACAATGTGCATGAAATCAATTTTAAGGAGGCTAGGGGCCTTCCACAAATCACAAAAGGGCTTACAATGTGTATTTTTGCATAGGTGCACAGATCTTAGAATAGACAGAGGTGCTCTGAGCACCAATGCACAAATTGAAAGAGACTTATGAGCATAGGTGTGTAGAGAGCGTTGTGAAGCACAGTGGGTTCGACGCACATGAGCTGAAGACGCGCCTGTGGGTTGAAAAACCCACGCACGTCTGACACACAGCTGTGAAGAAAATTCCGAATGAAATTATCTCAACTCAGCTTTGAATTTGACTTTGTGCAGGTCGTCTTGGGCCGGTTATGGTACCTGCAAGTTAAATAAATAGACAAAAAGGCTAAAATAACCCAAATGGGGTAGGAAATTGATACCTTTCTCGAGTGGAGTTGCTAATCTGTTGTGTCTCTTTTGTCACTTGAGTGAGAAAATTAGAGATGCTTACAAGCCCAGTTGGGTTAGCTAGGCAAGACAATAGTAAAGGAAAGGGTTAGAAATATAAATCATGCAAGATAAACAAAAAACCAAACTATAAAAGGAATTAAACTAGAGTGCATAAGATCATTAGAACAAGAAATAAACAAGACTCATGCCACCAATGGAAAGGAGTATATTAGTGGAAATAAAACACCAAAGAGAAAGTGAGACTTTGGGTCCCCTCTTCCTCCAAGGGAGGGCTCTTGAACCCCCAAGATTTAGCTCTTGTTACAACTTGAAAACTTGAAAGAAATGGTGAAAGAATTCCAAGATAATTCACTCAAAAGGTGATGTGAATAGCTCAAATGGAATGGTGCTAGTATGCTCTTGATGAGAAAAGAGGATTCCCTAAGAGAATAGTAGCAACATAACCTTAGAAATGAATTCCTTGAAAATGTAGTTCACCCATGGCCTCTTTTTATAGAATAGCTTTGAGGTATTATTCAACCGATATTTAGTGTGAACAAGGGGCCCTTTAGGGCACCCTTAGGTCTTTGACCAGCCCCCCACTTGGATTTAGCTCAGATTTGAGGGTCAAATCAACTTGAGAGATGAACCAAAAGTGGGTGAGGGGCCGACAAGAACCATAAATGCGTCATTCATGGGAGTGCGCAACTTTTCCTGTAAACAGTCGCGCATGTGTGCGGGTTATCCTATATAAAGTATCGCATCTTGAGCATGTCCGTGGGTTTTCTTGTATAAAGTGGCGCATCTCGAGAATGTGTGCATGATTCCTTTGGTGAATTTGAGCACTTCAATTTTTTGACCCAATTGTATAGTTTTTTCCTCTTGGAAATGCATTTTTGAAGCTATGGGTGAACTAATAGGTGTTTGGAGATGCTGGATTCTTGTAACCATTTGCGGATGAAATTTCAGTGATAATAGTAGGACTACAACTTCATGTAACTTTGAGATACATTGAGGGTATGGCTGACATGCAAATTCAAGAGTTCTGAGAAATGGACGACACAGGCTTTTATACTTCCTTTGAACAAGAGCATGAGACATATGGACAACTCAGGAAACACAGAATTGTTGATAAAACTTCGTGATGCAGGAGGCATAAACAAGATCTCCATAGGGACTGGAAGAATAACTAGTCGGAGGAGTAAATTCTAAGTAAAGAGCTCAACTTCCTAAGGTCATGCTAAACCCAAACTTTGGATGAAAGTGGACTCAAAAGTTTGTGCTTTGTTCAAAGGTGACATGACTACTGCCGATATGAGATAATATTCTTTTCATGCTCGACTTTTTTTGTTTTTTCATAGGCAAATAAATGCTATGATAAAGGAGAGGAAACAAGTGTCGCGAGTAAGAAACTAGCTCCAAATAGTGGAACATACCTATGCTCAATGCAAGGAAGTGCATGTGGGGCATGGAAACTCGGGGGAATGTTTCTTCTTAGGGCACAGGGTGTCAAGCTGTAAAAGATATATAAAAAAAGCTATGCTTGGCTAGTGATGAAATTTTTTGAGGTAAGAGGCTTATAACGAGAAAGCGGGAACTAGAAATAGGCTCAATATTGCAAACAGGATGATGGAATGTGATTACAACTTAACTCCAAAGAATGCCATTTTTCATAGATTTGGTCCACTAGGCCCGAAAAAGTATAAAATAATACCCAGGAGAACTCTTCTAGCCAATGGTGACTAGAGTATTCATTTTTCATAAGTAGTCTACTTGGTCCAAAAAAGGGTTAAAATTACACCAAATAGACGTCCTTTCAAATCCATTTAACGAGTGTGAAAGAGACAAGTTCACTCGACAATCTTTTGAATTTTTAGAGAGTTGAAAAAGATCTTAACCAAGACTCAGGGGGAGTCCCATAGGTAATGGTAAAAATAATTGTGAGTAAGAATATGGGGTTCGAATGCAAAGTCATATCAAAACTATAAGAAAGTCTTGGTCCCATGGAATAACTTATGGATGGGCACCAAATAGCAAAAAGGTTCTAACTAGGGCACCCATGTTTAGTAAGCCTCTACCACTTAATAACGACACTTCTAGTAGTAGTAGGAAGGTTCTGTGTCGCTAATAAATGGGTTTGTACCTAGGGTGTATGGATCACGACAATAGGATGATGGAAGAGTGAAAAATGGAGTGACAACCTATCCTATATGCTGGTGAAAGAATATACCCGCCTAAGGCATGAAAGGGCAGTATGACGCTAGAAACCACAAAAACTCCTGGACAAAACCACCAAAAAATAATTCTTTCCATTGTACTATTAGTTCACAAGGTAAAAAATTAGCACAAACTATATGAATTGGGTAAAATAATTCTATTAATAGTAAAAATAGACCATTTTACCATACCATTTGAGTTTTTTCACCCACATAGTGCATTTTAGGCCATTTTCCCCACGATCTTCAAGTGTCGATTTTGGGAGATACGATCAACGAAATTATCAACCATTTGGACCAAGTAAGTGTCCATCTCCTCTACTTCAATTTCAATGGTTTGAATTTCAATTTTAGGCCCCATTTTTTTAGTATTAGAGGGCATGATATGTAAATTAGGGCGTACGCAGGTGACAGTTCATTAGGCCACGTATATGAACCCATATACATGGGAAAATAAAATCCTGCTTGTGTATATGTAGCCCTATACGCGACGATTACCACGTTATCCTGTGTACAAGTACATGGACACATTTTTGAAAGGATTTAACTCAAAAAATGGCTTTTTCTTTGCAGGATGGTGATTGAATGGAGGGAAAGAGAGCATGAAGAGATAGATGTAGTAGTGGGAAGGGATGCAGGGGACCAACAAGATTTAAAAATATGTTTCCTTTATAAATTTTGGTCTCTCAAAGGAATGAGGGCTCAAGTGAGGTTACTCCAGTTGCTAGTAAACTACTAGGATATGGAGATAGAGACATTCAACCTCGATGGCAAACAATTGAGGATTGATGTGGATGACATATATTTTATCACAGGATTGTCTCGTCGAGGCGAGGTAATGGATCTCAAGGCCCGAGGGGTTGGGGGTGGTATGTCTATGGAGGAGTACATTTCCACCCACTGTGTTGCAAGCATAAATAAGGTAGGGAGCCAACTCTCAATCAGGGTGATTGAGAACCTGATCTTAAATATCGTCATGCTTGTACTTACATGGATTTTTGGGTTGACCTCATTGGACCAAGCATCAAGGCCACTCATGTTCTATACGGTGGAGTGTTTATGACCCAATATTTATGACTGGTGTACCTCACTATTGGCTAACATGGAGATCCTAGTTAACAGATTGCAAACAAGGGAAAAATAGAAAATTTGGATTTGCATCCATTCTTTGTAGTTTTTTCTTTGAGCAGGTTCTAGGCTTGAGCCCTAGAGTAGAGATTACTCCACATGGAGCACGTGATCCAACCATCTCACAGTGGACCGACGTGATGAGGTGACTAGGAGGTGGTAGGGTGCCAACCCCCCACAATGATGAGTTCTTTTTCTGGTGGCGTCGACAGGTCACAACCATTGATGACTACTCTTATGTCGAGATTAAATACAAAGGGGATCCAGACATGTTTTTTCCACAAGGTTCAACCTATAGTGATATTGGTAAGAAATGTTTTTAATATTTCATTTTTTTGTGTTTTTCAATAAGAATAAAAAACGCAAATATTTTTGTATGGTATCAAGTATTAACAATTGCTTTGTTACGTATATGTAGGTCTGCGATGGCCAGAGGGATTCCCATGACATTGGCAAAGGATTCGAGGAGATGAGAAGGTGAGAGGATATGTAGAGAGAGTGTTGAAGAAAGTACCCGAGAACCTCTCTCGATTGACGCACAAGATTCCTATGGTTCAAGTGGAGGATTTGCCAGAGGCTATGCAACGACAGGTGGTGGGTGTACCCCGTGTGTGGGTGCGACTCTTCTGATGTCTCACAAATTCCATAGTGTGCTATCATGATACAAATTTGATGCCATAGGCGTAGATGCCATGGTCATATTATATACTGGAAATATATGTATTTTGAGGGTGTGAGCCCCATTTTGTACTATGACACCATATTTTTTGAAGTCGAAAGGATGAAATATAAAAAAATTTGGTCTTCAACTTTATTTATATATGTTACAATGTGTACATGCATGAATGTGTTTTCTTTGCTTAGTTATGTGACAAATACCAATCTAAAATATAATTAACATATGCATCGAATACATGATTAGAACTTCTAGGTATGTGATTATAAGTAAGAAAATCAAAGTATTGTTCCAAAATTCGTACCCATAGGAATCGTCGGAGTAGAGTAGGGTCTCGCACACAGTAACTATCATTTAACTAACATATGACTAAATGGGAGTCCAGTCGAACCTCTAAAGACTGAACACCATGTGAAATGGTGTCGCGTAATAGTTCTATAATGACACTATACTCAACCACATTATTCATTGATGGCTCCAGACGAATGCCACCTGAAGAAACCAGTTGGCCCCCGGGTGAGTAAATGACCCAATCAGTGGAATCCATGTTCCACGTATGATGGCTGGCACCGTTCATGAATCCCAGGTAAACTGAAGACTCCGTTGAAATTTCCAACCAAGAGAAAACTTGATAAACAAGCCGATGACACAAAGGAAAAGATGTATATATACTAAGATACACTAGTATAGAAAAGGTCACGCCCAATATTTTAGGGATTAAGCATAATACCTTTTAAGGTAGAGCCCATTTCTGGGTTCATCCAACATATTCCCTTCATAATCTTCCAATTCATAGGATCCTTTCTCTAAGATGCACCACACGATATAAGGATTGTTCCACATGGGGTTGAACTTGCCTACCCCCAATAGTTCTTTGGCTTGGTCATACATTAGAACCAAGTCACCCTCAATGTACTGTCGAGGACATACATACCTATCATATTTAACCTTAACACACTATTTATTCACTTCAATAGCTGTAGAGGCATCTCGACGCTGCTCATTGAGACACTCTAGGTGTACAAGGCATTCTTCAAGGTCTGATGTGTTAGGTAGGAGCTCAATTTCTAGCTTGAGGGAAGGGATTTCACATTCAATCGAAAGAATCGACTCCACACCATGTACTAACTGAAAAGGAGAAAAGCCAGTGGAAGTCTTTACCAAGGTTCGATATGCCCAAAGTGCAGGGTAAAGCATCAGATGCTAGTCAGACGTACTTTGGATGACATTTTTTTGCAATGTGGTCTTGAGAGATTTATTCACCACCTCTACTTGTCCATTTTCTTAGGGATAGTAAGGGGAATAATGACCATGATTAAACCCCAGTTTTGATGCTAGCTCTTTCATCATTTCATTTTGAAAGTGACTTCCATGATAAGTGATAATCTCTTTTGGGATTCTGAATTGGGCTATAATTTGGTTGAATAAGAAGAATGCTGCAGTCTTAGCATCGGATTTAACGGTAGGCATGGACTCTTCCCATTTAGTGAATTAATCCATGGCCACAATGATATGTTGATGCCCCCTAGTCGAAGCTGGGTTACAATCCATAAAATACACCCCCACTTGGTTAAGGGATTGACGATGATGGATGGGTGAAGAGGGGTTGGGTGTGAGTGCATTTTTCGAGTGAACACCTGGAAAGGGTTACACTTCTTGACTGCTTCAACAAAATATTTAAAAATTGATGGCAAAAAAATAATTGGCTCACAATATTTTTTGGGCTGTTGCAAGCCCGAATAAATGACCACCACAAGCCCCACTGTGACAATCATTGAGAACAGACTCAACTTCCTCATGAGTCAAGAAAAAATGTAGAATATTATCTACTCCTCGACGATACAAAGTGTCGTCAATGATAAGATAGATTTTAGCATGATGGCATATATTTCATCGATCATCTCTCGAAAAATGTTGGGATAACTTCAAGGTTTGAAGGTAAATTAGAATGTCTCCATACTAGGGGTCTGAAGATGAGATAAGGAAGATATGTTCATCTGTGAACGAATCATCATGAAAAATTTCCTCATCTATTCGAGGGAAGTTTGATATCAACTCATCAAAAAATAGAGATTTCTTAGACTTCTCCAAAGCGAAATTGAGATCAAACTCTTGCAAAATAACAATCCACTTATTTTATTTCCCCCCTATGATATGCATGGTGAGGAAGTATTTAAATGGATTGATATCCACAACTACGGTAGTTTTTCAAAGCAATATATAATGTCATAATCTTTGAACTGCATGTACGACGACCAAGGCCAATTTCTCTACGTGAGAGTATTTAAGTTAAGGAGCGACTAGGTTTTGACCAAGATAGTAGACAATGTGATCATGGAGCTCATCATCCTCCTGAACCAGAACCATACCAACCATCCCTTTGGACGCGGAGATATAAAGAAAATAATTTCTACTATATTCTGGAGGTTCAATAGAGGTGTTGATACCAAATATTTCTTAAGAGCATCGAAAGATTCTTGGGATCGCTTATCCCATATAAACAGAGTATATTTCTTCAAAAGATGCATGAAACTCTTAGTTAAATTGACATAGTTCACTATGAACCAACACAAGAAATTGTCCCTCCCCTGTAAACCTTGAAGTTGTCGAATGTTGCACGGGGGAGGAAATTGAAGTATTGCCTCAACATTCATAGGATCTACCATGATCCCATACTCAAATACAAGAATCCTAAAAGATGGACAAAACTAACATAGAAGATGCACTTGTGAGGGTTTAACCGAATGCGATAGTAACGACATCTCTCAAATACTAATCAAAGGTTAGTGGAGTGATCTACTCTCTTGCAAGAGTGAACAACAAGATTATCTAGGTAAGCTTCAGAAATATGCTTGAGATCATGAAAATCAAAGGTCATGGTGCATTGAAAGGTTGCTTCAACGTTTTTAAGGCCGAAAGGCATTTTTCGGTATGAAAAAGTACTCTAAGGAAAAACAAGCGACATCTTATGTTGATCCTCGGGTTTGATTTGAATTTGATTATACCCTGAAAATCCATCCATAAAAGAAAATATTTTGCTTCCCGCACACTCATCAAGAATCCGGTCAATGAAAGGAGCCAGGAAGTTATCTTTAGGACAAGCTTTGTTCATGTCTCAAAAATCCATACATACGCGGATGGTTCCTTGTTTTTTATTCACCGGAATGGGGTTGGACACCCATTCAGTCAAGGGAACCTTCCTAGGATTAATGACTCTAAGATGTTGTTGAAAAAGTCTAGCATCTGGATAGGTATTGATCTCATGTTTGACAATGTTGGGATCAATCCCTGACATATCTTTGTACGACCAAGCAAATACATCAAAAAATTCTTTGAAGAGATTGGTGTAGATATGAATTTTTTCAGGCGAACAATTTCCACTGATATATACATTCTCAATTTTGCTAGGAATTCAAGAGATGTCGATCATGACGAGAAGAGAAATATTCGCCATGTTTCCTTCGGCACAAATACCATGCGTATCTAATGGAACCACAACGTGATCGACCATCTCACTCAAGGTAGATCTAAAGTCATCATGTTTGATTTTAACAAGATTTGGGAGGAAATAAGAGCGATGATGCATATCGTCCCAAGGTCTATCAGGACCATACATGGCCTCTAAGATAGCTTCATTAGAGGGTAACATATCATCAAGGAAATCATGCAAACAAGAAGATTGGATGACCCATACGGGCTCTAGAAAAAGATCCTCCTTGTCCGTCTGTGAGGAGAAAGGATCCGGGTCAACAGTAGCATCAAGAATAGATTGATATGCAATGTCTACCGCTGACAGTGACATTGCCATACCAATGGGTGATTGACCTTTGTATGACGTAGTCAGGGAAGGTAGGGTCCAAGGGTCATTGAAATACGAATTACAGAAAGGAACATACCTCATTGAAGACGAAGACTCACTAGAAATGTCATGAATGTGATTAATTGGTGCCACGAAATCAAAGCTACCCATGATAGAGGAATACATTTTGACACCAACATCCTTAGTTTCCTACTGATAATTATCGATCATAGGGACCAAAGGTCCAAATGATGCATTAGGACTAGCGTGCGCAAAGGACAATTGATCAATCATCACTATCTTCCCTTCGTGAGGAAAACATAAAGTGCGGAAAATGAACGAGATGACTGTTGTCATGGCATAAGTCCAATTACACCCTAGTAGTAAATTATAGTTAAGGGGTGCATCAACCACCTCGACATCAACCTCCACTGTCTTTCCACCTAATTGGATGAAAAAGTAGGAAGAATTCCCTAGGGTTGGAATGAACACCCATCAAAAGTGGTCAACATAGTAATAATTGGGATAGAGTCAAAGAGTCAATGGATTTCCAACATGTTAGGCACATCATGCATGTTGCAACACCTTCATCAATTGCAATGCATTTGATGGTAATTTTTGTTTATTGCACATGGATTTGAAAGGCAACGTGGTAAGGTAAGTGAGGTCTAACATCTGTGACATCAAACTTAATAACCTTCGAGCCACACGGGTCTAGAGCTCCTAAAGGAGATAACAAGGCGTTCCTCTATAAAGGACACATCTAGAGCACCTCCAAAGTTGACATCTCACAAGGGGTTTGACCTAGATATTCGACAATGGAATAGTTCTGGGTAGCTCTAGCATTAGGATTGTGGGTAGAGCATTTTAGTACTCCTTTTAGAATACGAGGCAAAGGTTCCGACTTTTCAATCTGCAAGGATGTTTCCATAGGAGGAGACTCTAGAATTAGAACAGTCTATGAAGATCCATAATCATGAGATCGAGTGGCTACATCAATCTGATACTTGACCATATTGACACATAGATGGCCACCTTCATGTGTCGAGGGGTTTTGACTCCTGCTCGATGCATTTACAGTGTTGGAGGTCCCCAAGGCCATGTGTTGATTATGCAGAAATAGATTTTTTAGCACAGAAAGTGGTTGTGATAAGGGCCTCGAGGCTTCCTCGATTTTGGGGCATAGGAGGGTAAGGAGATCATCTTTACAAAGTTTAAAAGGAAACTTCACCTTTCATTTTTCTTTCTTTCCCTCACCAACATTATTATTCGATCTATCATTGTTAGTTTTGTCCTTAGATTTGTTATTATTTTTTCCACCCTTACGATTATTACCTCGTCCTTTCCTTTTATTCCCTCCTGGTTGTTGGTTAGAATTTGGGTTGGCCAATGACTATACATAATGCACATCCGCCAACTGAGTGTGAGTGGAGGACGAAGCCAAAGCTTGTCCTGCTACATGTTGACTTAGAGACAAATCTTTCAATGGGTTCATCACCAAGTCTGTAGACTTAGCATTTGCAGAGCCTATGATGCCATTGGCATGAGGCCTAAGCTTTTGTCTAGGGTCATAGTTTGAATGCGGTACATCAGGAAGAATTTCATACAACATCCCAGGCTAAGCATATATGAGGTCCAACTATTGGGGTTTGAAAATATCTTCTTCCTTAGATGTTACTCCAAATGTAGAGACATCCTTAGAAATATAAGGCAATAAGGAATTAAGGAACCATTCCAACAAAAACTCCAGAGGAATGTAGGATTTTATCAACCTCTTCCGTCTACGCCACTCTTGGATATGGTCCGATATATGCATGACTTTATCTTGGCGGAGGGCCGACAAAAGTTCTATGCTGACATCGTAATGAACCAACAATTGGAAGTGGTTGCAAAAGACCAAAACCATCTAATTAAAGTTTCTGTATGTTCCCCTCGGTAGCTCAATGTACCACTTCATGGCGACCCCCGTGAGGGTGCGTTGAAATAACCTCAAATTAATATAATTGTCATTAAGGGAGTTAGACAAACACCAAAGATGAAAAGTAGTGACATGATCACCCAGATCCTCGCCAGTCTTGCCTTTGAATTTTGGATTGTCCGAAGGAATCTTGGTGGGGACAGGGGTCCATAATGGATCATGACGCACAGGGTCATTCATTATTTTCGACAAATATGGCATATTAAACTTGGCCAAAAAAGGGAGCCAGGGTTGCGACATCTGAGCCCATGCTCCCGGGAAAGATTGGGACTGAGGGATTATAGACCATCCAGGGTTCTGGTATATTCCATGGCCCTGTCTGGTAGGATAATATCCTCCTCCAAACTAATTCATAAAAGGTTGTATGGGCACCATTATCGTGAAAGAAGTATAATGAGGGTTATATACGTTACCCCCAGCTGAAGGAGCTTTGGGCTGGGGGTTTCCCATAGTGTGAAATTGAATCCCTCCAGATAAAACTCTGAAGGACAGAGGGGGATTCACCATAATAAATGTGTTTCTCAAAATTGACATGGAGAAATAGGGGATAAAGGACATAATATAGGAAGTGACTTGTCTGCCCAGTTGAGCACTCCATCTAGGAGCATTGAGACTAGGATTAGGCCTAGAATAAAAAGGAGTCCAACCTCCAATTGAAGGATTCGTTTGGGGAATATGGCCTCCACCAAACGAGAGAGGAGCATACATAAGAGCGAAGCCCCCAGGTCCAAAACTAGGATTCACATTAGCCACTGTAATAGAGGATGATATTTGCGATGCCATGTTGGGCATACCAAAAGAAAAGGGATTAAAGAATAAAGATATTGACTGAGAATTGTAACGTGACTTACCAAAAAGAGATTTGAAAAGATTCATTCCAATGGGTTGAGTACAACCCACAGGTTGGGTAGTAGTAGAGGCGGGGGTCTCCGACACCCAAATCATCGAGGTTGAAGGAGTCAAAGGGATCCCACTAATCACAGAAGATACAGGAGTCAAGGGACTCCTTGTGACGTTCGGGTTTGAATCAGTACTCATAAGTAGAAAATCACAAGTCTGGGAGGTGGAGATATAAGTACCACGTTTATTAACTTTAGGACTTTTAGAAGACAACTTCGGTAAAGACTCAAGATGCGGTGGTAACTTAAATAAACGATGAGACATGCAAGGAGGTTGGTCTTGTTCCACTATGACTCAAGAGTCGAGATATAAAACCAAATCCTAGGGCCAACTAATAATCAAAGATCACATCAAAATAAAGCAAAAAGGCCAATACACACAAACATGATATAGTGGCTAAAAAGGGGCCTCCCTCATTAGAGTAGGTATGTCTCTCCCAAGAGGGGCCTGAGACTCCCTTCAAAATATTGGAGGTATCATAATCAATTATAAGGGCCCTTGTGGGCTGATCCGGATTATTTTCGGCACGAAATGAGAGCAGAGATATAATAAAGAAATATACAAAGATATCTCAGATATCCAACAATATAACATAAATGTATCAGAGATGCAATCATAAACATGGAGATACAGTAATACAATTTCTATTAATGAGCGAAAATGTACAAAGACTGTAAAAACACAGAGTGAAAGACTCACTAGAATGGTGGAAGCTTATCTCTGAGAAGAGATGTGACGGCTACTCTCATTCGCAAGAAGATGATTACAATGAGGCTCTGAAGGCCTTTTTACAATAAACAGGAATGTCAAAAACCCTAGACATCCAAAAACCTAACCCTAGGAGATGAAGTGCCAAAAGTCATGTGGGCCTCGTTTGGGTAAATTGGTACATCAATTTCCCGGGGTTGTAACTTTGGCATACTATCTCTGTTTGACGCATATGATACATCGTTAGAAAGATATATTCGAGGAATACACCTATTAACTATAAATAACATGGTTTGGAAAAAATTAATATTCGCTGGAGTTTGATGCCCAAAAAATGTCGTTTAGGGCCTCAAAACGGCTCTGGAAGTTCAGGACCCGAAAAACTACCAAAATTAGTAAGTTGTGATACAATTTAGGAAACTGAAAAAATGAAAGAAACAATGGTGGGGGTCCAAGTGGAATAGTCGTGTGGCCACCAATATCCACCTGGATCATGGGATTAACAACGTAGTCGGTCAGATCCTCTCGAAGAGGTAATCCTACATAAAGGTTGTGTATTGTCCGACCCTTATCTGACTCAGGGTACATGTAGAATAACCCCTACAAATAACCTATGTGGCTGCCTATGTCAAGAAACTAGAGTCACCAGAATATAACCAATGTGCATATGAACATTCGTAAGTCCGGTCCACCGTACGAGCATGGTAGAAAAGCCTGAAATATTGAAAGCACCGCCTCTCACAGAGGTAAATGTACTAGAAATAACCCCAAATATGAATAGAACCCCAAACATATCTCCGGCACTAAGAAGGTATTAGAGGGATATCTATGCAACTAACTTCACATGACCTCGTGCTTAACTCTAGTGTGAACGGAGCCTCCTGACGTCACTAATTACACAATGGGTTTCACCACTCCCTGGTCAAACACAGATGTTCAGTTTAATAGCCTTGGAGAAATTTACTCACAAAATCCTATGTCCTATACTTGTTTGTGTACACTTGAAAAATAAAATCGTTTCTAATCAATTTTAATTAATCAACGTTAATTTTAATGGCTTATGCTTACTCAAGAGGTGTGGTTGTGAAATTGATGGTATTACAACTCGACATATAAAATAAGAAAATATAAAAACATTGTTAAGCACTAGTCTTGATTTTCAAAGGGATGGTATGCTTATAAATGCAACCTTTCCAATGCAATCTCCACAATTTCAATGAAATTCAATCTCTCCACATGTGTCAAAATCAATGCAAAGTAATCAAAAGAGGAATTTCCATAATGCAAAATGAGCAAATGTTTTTGTATTTTCGATACAAAGAAAAGAAAATGCAAGGATTGAATAACAATTTCACATACAGACCCTACTGCAAGCAAAAAGAGACAATCCAAGCAAGATACCAAGAAGAAAACACTCAGACCAATGTGTAAGGAAAAGTAATGAAAAAGATGATATGAAAGAATACCTCTTGAAAATTCAACAATAAAAAGTTTTCCTATCACTATGTAAGCACTTAACAATCAGAGACCCAAGAAGACTCAACAACCAACCAATGTTACCCAACAAATAACAGACTCATCCAACAAGACTAAAGAGCTGATGTACATGACTATTTGAGAAAAACTCGCGTATGTACGCACCCTACAAAAGGACAACTCGCATATGTATGCGTCTATCAAGGGAAAAACCATGTATATCTAGTAAAACACTACCAGGGCAAGGTTTAAGCCAAGAAACTCAGATGCAAAGTAAAAATAGGCTGTCAAGAAATCATGCGACAAGGATACTCATGCTAACAGAGAGAAAATCAAGGATAAAAACACTCCAAAGCCCCAAAAATAAGATCAATCCCTAGTATGATCGCCAATTATGTTATGAGGAAAATCTCTCTATGGCCTAGGGTAAACCACAACAAACAAAATGACTTGCATAAATAAACTCTAATCCCAAGTATGCTATATAAATGAAATGATAGCAAGACAAGGACAAGAGCCTACCTCGTTTGGACGTTCGATGAAGACCATCCTTGAGCACGCAACTCAAATATTTATAACTACAACTTGTCCTCAACAACCAAGATACACAAGCATATGGTGATAATATATAATGTTAGCATATAGATTAGCATAATCCATTAACATAATACATTAACATACATGACAAATGCGCCCATGGAATAATAATTCAAATATTTGCAAGATTCAATTGGACAAGAAAAGAGTATTTCTATTAAAATAACCAACAAAAGTATATAGGTGAAAAACTTCTGTAATGACACACATATTGGAACCCAGAAACTAACTCCTTCCAACTGGGCCTCCACCACTTCAATCCTCCACCAAAGGAAAGCTCATATAAGGGAGACAATGAGGTTCTCCATCACAAAGAAGGAAGAGCTTGGGGGTTGAACAAGGAGTTCATACTTTCAAGGACAAAGGGTTGCAAACTCAATATGAAGTGAAATTCCTCCAGAGTGTCTTTGCTCTCTGATCCGAAATTGATCTTTAAAGACTTGGCTAAGTTTAAAGCATGTGTTCATTTACCAATTAGGAATTAATGAAAGAAGAAGAATTTAATGAGATATTATAGCAGCCATAGTAAAGAAATGCAGATCATAATGTAAGCACAAAGAACAACAAACCATAAAAACAAAGTTGTTAACGGAGTTTGACAAGATTTCCTACGTCTCTGGGCCTTTGTCTCAGTGGGTGAAGCTTTCTTATTTCTCTTCAATGCTTCAAAAGTACATTAGAAAAGTGTAAAAAGGATTACAAACTAGTCTGGTTGTGTTCTTCTCGACCTCGAGAATCCAACACAACTAACGACACTGAAAATGGTTGATCATAGCTCCCGGATTGGCCCGCAAAGTTCCTCTCCTCAATGGCTTGCCTGCATAAAAATGTCTTTGGCTTTCAAAATCTTCAGCAATTCTCCTATTCTGAACCTCTCTAATGCTGCTAAGAACCCCTGGTTTATATAGATGTGAAGTTGGTATCAACCTCCCAACTTCCTCCCAAGATCTGGCCTCAAATCCGTCTCTAGATCCCCCAATAATGGCTAAAATCCATTAAAAACAAGCTAATTAACAAAAAATCCATATTCTATAGTTTTAAAACCCAAAATTGGCAAAATACTGAGCTCAACTCCCTTTTCCCAGGCTCTTGGTCACATGCGCATTGCCATATGGATAGGCGCTAGGCGTTGGCCCTATTCTTTAGCCTCTGGTCTTCATGCGCTAGTCGTATGGGCACTATGGCTTGATGCTAAAGCTCCACGTGCCCCCTCCTGCTGGCTAGCGCCTGGTCTACAACCCCTGGTTGAGGGCTATCCCCCTACCGATCGGGGCCTATCCCTAACACCTCGCCACATACCATTTAAATACAGATTATGCCATATGGCATAACAAGCAACAAAGGATCCTTTTTGGTTAGCCCAAGGGCGTTAGTCCATTGGTACGAGTGAAGTTCACAGATTCGAAACTTGCGAAGTGCCAACAAAATTTTTGCTTAGCCAACATTGGAAAAATTTGAGGTGCCACGTGGCACCCTCTGATTGGGCCATGTGTCACCCCATGATTCATTCGTACAGTACAATCATCGTATAGTCAGCATGCACAGTCAGCTGCCACATCACCACCATACAACCGAGTCACCTATCCAGTCAACTGCCACATCAACATTCGTACAACCTAGTCACCCTGCCACGTCAGCATCCATACAGCCCAGTGACCCTGGCATGTCATATTCCGTATAGTCCAGTCACCCTGCCACATTAGCATCTGTACAACCACCTATTGTCTGTACTACCACGTGTCAGCTTGTCATTGGGCCATGTCATGTACAAATTGCCATGTGTCAATTCCGTACTAGTCCAACTTAGCCCGAAAATGCCAAAAATGAGTGACACGTGTCACCTCCTGGTGTTTCCATGTGTCCTTGCTAATGTCATCATGATGTCATGCTAACGTGACCTGTCATGCTACTGACGTCAACAGTACGACCTGTTGACTTTGACCAGTTTGACTTTTTGCATGTTTGGGAAATCAATCAAAACGCGATATTTTTCACATATATCATCCATTTGCAAAAAAAAATGATATGTCTGGAATCAACGCGATGAGACAGATGCAATGGATCTAATTTCATCTGATTCTGAGAAATTTGATTTTTAGGCCTTCCTAGATCCATTTTGGATCACTTTCAAAGTTGAATTGTTGAATCTCCTCAAGGCTTGGGCTCAATTTATAACCTTCAAGTGGAACTGAAGGATCGAGTTAGAGTGTTTCCAATATATGGAAGGTCAAGGATCATGGATCTCGTGACATGGCATGGAAACTCGACATAATTTTTAATTTTGAGCACCAAACTCGATGTACGCGAGTGTAGTGGAGCAACCTGCTTATACGCTTGTTGTCTAACTGACAGGGCGCGTATATGTGGAAAAACATATTTTTTGGGCTCTGGAAGGTACAAAACGGGACTTCAAGTATGCATAGGGAAATGTAAAGGACATCCAATAAAGTTGCATGGGGTGAGGAAAAATTTGTTGTAACAAAAGAATTAAATGATGTGAAAGGATTTGGGAATATTTTGGATGATTTTAATCATGATGACAAGGTTTAAATTTGAGGTATTTGATCAGAATCTGGACCAGGGGTCAAAATTTAGCCCAAAAATGAAAGTGTTTGGAATTGCCTCAAAACAAACAGGTGCGTAGCCCTCGTCATCACGAACCCAACGCACTTCGAATAGGGTGAAACGAAAATTAGATGAGTGAGATATCACGATCTATTCAATTTGCCAAACAGACAAAAAAAAAGTTGCTGACTGTACCGTCCGTATAGGGGATGATGTGGCATGAGGCTGATGTGGAAATATGTTGAGTTGGTAAGCTGACATGGCAAGCATTAATTGGCAGACACGTGGGCGAATGGAATGTCGACACATGACATCTTTTTGATCAATGGTTTGGTGCCACGTGGCACCGTGTAATGGTTGTTTTGGTAAAATTATAGTGGAGTCTGTGGGGATCGAACCCTGGACCTCCCCCCATATTCCAAAGTCTTGGAAAGAGCCGCCCTGCCAATGTGCCATGCTATGGTTCTTAACAACCATATGTTAAAATATTTATTTAACTTTGTTTATGTGGTATGTTTTGGCGCGAGTTCGGGCTGGGGCTTAGCCCCAACCCCCGGTTTTCTATGTGCGCCCATGTGACCACACCACACACTTTTGCAAATGCATTTTTAAATGGCCAACACCCATGCGCTCCTCCACTTGTCAAGCACTCATCCAACCATGCAAACGAGGGCCTATTTTTGCGCTGGGACGTGGCCATATGGCCCCCCATGCGCCCAACACCTCTGCCTTTAGGGGCTCTAATTTCGCTAACAGTGCAAAAATTTGGTGCATTTTGTGGGCATGCACGTGTGTGCTGTGTTTAGTCATGGTAAACGCCCAAAATCCAGGTTACTCACACAGGAGGTGTGTTTTGGCGAACCAGAGACAACAAGCTTGAAGGAGGAAAATGGCAGGAGGACTATCTTCTTCAGTTTTTGGCCAAATGAGGTGCCGAAAAAGCCTAGCTAGAGGTTTTTGGGTGTTCTGGATCTATTGGCATAGTTTTCAAAGGCATTCAGAGACTTATTTTTCAGGTTTTACACCATTGAAGTTTCAGGGAGCTTAGGGCCCCCATTGATGGAGGCCATGCTCAGATGAACCCAAGTCTGTTTTCTATGACTGAATAGTCATTTTTGACTAATTGTTATGCTCTGAACACATTGGGATAGGTTTCAGAGGCATTTTAGGACTTTTGTAGGTGTTTTTTTCCATAGGGAAGCTCAGGGAAGCTCAAGGCCACCAGTAGAAGAGGTCATGCCCGGATGAGCCATGGCCCGTTTTCAGAGTTCTATTAGTCATTTTTGGGGTTTTTATGTATTCTAAACCCAATGGTACAGTCAGTAAATCCATTTTAGTTGAGAAGCATCTTGTAAAAGAATCTTTGAAAAACTAATCCCAAAGAGCCTAGTCCATTGATGGAGGCTCAAGGAGATGTAGCCTAGTTGGGGGTGAACTCCTTTATCATCTTGTTATTGTTGTGAGTTTGTTGGTTATATTTGCTGCACTTATGTTTCTGTTGTATTTTCTTTAAACCACATATTTAACCTTACAAATGCCTCACAGATAAACATTTAAAAGAAGCATAAAATTGACACATAAAACCTCTTGCACAACTAAGACATTGAGCAAGGTCCAAAAGTTTATTTTAATGGAATAGAGGGTGCTTGCATAGAAAAACAAGTCAGCCCCCTATTTTCAGATCAGGTGGTATCAGAGCATAGTTTTTCTCATGTGATTGCCATTGATAGCTAGAGATTTAGTTGTTGGTATTATTGTGCAAGTTTTGTGTTGAAGTTTGATATCTTGCAAGGATGGAGGAAGCTTCAAACATTGATAGTTCTCACACATCTTCATTATCCAAGTTCTTTGACAAAGATATGTTGAAGGAGTTTGTAACCATGAGAGATACGGTACAAGAGTTGTGAGAAGATAGAAAGGAGAGCATTGTCCTTCAAGAGCAGTTGATGGCCATGAAGGAGGAGAAGCACCGGCTTCTTGAAAAGTTCCATGAGATGGAGACTCAACTCCATGAGGCAAAGGAAACCCTTACCAAGTACATGCATGAACATGAGGTATGTAATGCTATTTTTTCTTCAAGTTCCTCTCAAGATGAATGCTTTGGTGTTTTTGAAAATCACACTAGAGGAATAGGGTCCAAGTTATTGTTAAAAATGGGCTATGAAGGTAGAGGGTTAGGCAAGCATGCACAAGGCATTGTTGAGCCTATTATTGTTTAGGAGAGGCCCAAGTATAGGGGTCTTGGATATGAACAAAAAATGGAGCATATTCCAAAGTTGAGGAGACAAGGGAAACAATTCCAAAAACAACTTTTGTTGCAAGTTCAATTCCTCAAGCATGCAAAATTTGTGTTCAAGATGAATGTAAATGTGTGAAACAAGAGAGTCGTGATATCCATGAGGACAAGAACATTGTTGTTTGTCTTCAAAAGAGAGCTAGTAACTATTCAAATTCATCTCCTCAAGAAGGTGATAAAAGTGAATGTTCAAAGACTTTTGTTGCAAGTTCAATCCCTCAAGAATGCAAAGTATGTGTTCAAGATGAATGCAAATGTTGGAAACAAGAGAGTTGTGACAGCCATGAAGACAAGAACATCTTTGTTGGTCTTCAAAAGAGAGCTAGTAACTCTTCCAACTCACCTCCTCAAGAAGGCGATAAAGGTGAATGTCCAAGGTATATTTTTTCCTATAACTCGATTTCTTTTGATTATGTTAAGCATGGTAAATTGTCATGTAAAAATGGAAGAAAATGTCCATGTACATATTGTGGTTTAGATAACCATCATGTTTCAAGATGTTGGAAAATATTGACCACATTCAGGAAACTTTCCAAGCAAAGGCAACTTGAAAAGAGGATGCAAAAGATTTTCACTCACTGCCAGAAGAGGGGTCATCTCATTGACCAATGTTGGACATTGCATCGAACCACTCATCCACAACACAAGAAGCAAATGGATAAAGAGACTGGCAAGAATGGAAGAGGAGATTCCATCATCGATGTGAGTCAAGATGATTCACAAGAAGAGGATGTTCAGCAAAAAAAATCACCGTTGAATTGGCTTGGTAAGAAATGGTTAGATTTCTTGAATAAGTAAGGCTTGCATTTCTTTGTTTGTAGATGCACATTTCAGCCTTATGATGCATTTCTGTTGAGAATATGATAAGTTGCAACAATTTATCACAACTTGTATGATGCAAGTTGCATGTGAATGCAATTCATTTGAAGGCATTCTTGTTGTTGCACAACTTCGCCAGGAGGATGTTAAAGGGGGGTATGATACTCACTTGTTGCAGCCATTTATAGCTTTTCATTTTCATCTCTTTTACCCACATGTTTTTGGGTTTATGTACTTATGTTTATACTTGAAGGAGAGTTGAAGAGCTATGCACATGCATGTGTTTTTGTATGTGTGTAAAGAGTGAACTTGATGATAGTTTCACTATGAGTGACTCATAATTGTAACATGGTTGTGTATCATGAATGTCGACTTGTCATTTTGGAATGTAGATGTGTTTCAAATGAGTCTCGACTTGTTTCGATGTTGTCTCGATCATGTTTTTCAACTTATGTTTAGTCGATGGTGTTTATCGGCTTGTAAGTCGATATTGAGTACACCAAGATATAATAAAACACCATGTTCTTTGATGAAGTACAAGATGCAACCATTTGCTTGAAGAGAAAAAAGACTTTGTTGGCATCATTTTCAGTCTTGTATTAAATTTGTTTTCAAGATTGATGGTTTTCTTGGTTTGTGACAAGGTGTCACAGGAAAATATTTTGCAGCCATTGTAGAGTGGATTGTGTTGACACCAAAGAGTTCACAAGAGGGACTTGATTCTCAGTGGGAATGTTGCTAGTCTTCCAAGCACAAAGAGAACAGTGGGTTAGCAACAACCAGAGAACAGTGGTTGAGGGACATAGCCAGTTGCAGTGCAAGGCATGCCAAGGTATCCAAGTGATTGCCAAAAAGACTTTTCAAGTAGAATCAGTTGATAGAAATTGGAAGTATAAGAGTATTCAAGCTCAGGCAGACAATCATCATCTTTTGTGGGTCCAAACTCCTTTCAGTGGGAAGGCGTGATCAGAATCTGGACCAGGGGTCAAAATTTAGCCCAAAAATGAAATTATTTGAAATCATCTCAAAACAAACATGTGCATTCCCCTTGTCATCACGAACAAAACACACTTTGAACGAGGTAAAACGGACATCGGATGAGTGAGATATTGCGATCTGTTCGATTTGCCAAATAGGCAAAAAAAAAGTTGCTGACTGTACAGTCTGTACAGGGGATGATGTGGCATGAACGTACGCTGATGTGGCATGAGGCTGATGTGTCAAGATGCTGATTTGGTAAGCTGATGTGGCAATCATTAATTGGCATACACGTGGGCGAATGGAATGTCGACACGTGGCATCTTTTTGTTCAATGGTTTGGTGCCACGTGGCACCGTGTAATGGTTGTTTTGGTAAAATTATAGTGGAGTCCGTGGGGATAGACCCCCGGATCTCCTCCCATAGTCCAATGTCTTGGCAAGAGCCACCTTTCCAATGTGCCATGCTATGGTTCTTAACAACCATATGTTAAAATATTTATTTAACTTTGTTTATGTGGTATGTTTTGGCACTGGTCCGGGTCAAAACCCCTGGTTTTCTATGTGCGCCCATGTGACCACACCACACAATTTTGCGCACATTTTTTAAATTGCCAACACCCACATTCTCTGCCACTTGTAAAGAACTCATCCAACCATGCAAACAAGGGCCTATTTTTGCACTGGGACGTGGCCATATGGCCCCCCATGCGCCCAACACCTCCGCCTTTAGTGGCTCTAATTTCGCTAACGGTGCGACAATTTGGTGCATTTTGCAGGCATGTGACAGTGTGCTAGGTTTAGGCATGGGAAATTCCCAGAAGCCAAGTTACTCACACATGAGGTGCGTTTTGGCGAACTAGAGACAACAAGCTTGAAGGAGGAAAATGACCAGAGGCCTATCTTCTTCATTTTTTGGCCAAATGAGGTGCTGAAAAAGCCCAGTTAGGGGTTTTTGGATGTTCTGAATCCATTGGCATAGTTTTCAAAGGCATTTGGAGAATTCTTCTGTAGTTTTTATACCATTGAAGTTTCAAGGAGCTCCAGGGAGCTTAGGGCCCCCATTGATGGAGGCCATGCTCAGATGAGCCCAAGTCTGTTTTCTGTGACTGAATAGTCATTTTTGACTAATTGTTATGCTATGAACACATTGGGATAGGTTTCATAGGCATTTGAGGACTTTTACAGGTGTTTTTTCCACAGGGAAGCTAAAGGCCACCAGTAGAAGAGGTCATGCCCGGATGAGCCATGGTCCGTTTTCAGAGTTCTATTAGTCATTTTTGGGGGTTTTATGTATTCTGAAACCAATGGTATAGTCAGTAAATCCATTGGAGATGAGCAGCAGCTTGTAAAAAAATATTTGACAAACTAATCCTAGAGAGCCTAGTCCATTGATGGAGGCTCAAGGAGATGTAGCCCAGTTGGGGGTGAACTCCTTTATAATCTTGTTATTGTTGTGAGTTTGCTGGTTATATTTGCTGCACTTATGTTGCTGTTGTATTTTCTTTAAAACACATATTTAACCTTACAAAGACCTCACACATAAGCATTTAAAAGAAGCATAAACTTGACACATAAAACCTCTTGCACAACTAAGACATTGAGCAAGGTCCTGAAGTTTATTTTAATGGAGTAGAGGGTGCTTGCACAACAAAACAAGTCAGGCCCCTATTTCCAGATCAAGTGGTATTAGAGCATAGTTTTTCTCATGTGATTGCCATTGATAGCTAGAGATTTAGCTGTTGGTATTATTGTGCAAGTTTTGTGTTGAAGTTTGATATCTTGCAAGGATGGAGGAAGCTTCAAACATTGATAGTTCTCATACATCTTCATT
>ML830320.1:0-16663 GCA_009831015.1 Picea engelmannii | reverse complement strand
TTCTCATACATCTTCATTATCCAAGTTCTTTGACAAAGAGATGTTGAAGGAGTTTGTAACCATGAGAGATACGGTACAAGAGTTGTGGGAAGATAGAAAGGAGAGCATTGTCCTTCAAGACAGTTGATGGCCATGAAGGAGAAGCACTAGATTCTTGAAAAGTTTCATGAGATGGAGACTCAAATCCATGAGGAAAAGGAAACCCTTACCAAGTACATGCATGAACATGAGGTATGTAATGCTATTTTTTCTTCAAATTCCTCTCAAGATGAATGCTTTGGTGTTTTTGAAAATCACACTAGAGGAATAGGGTCCAAGTTATTGTTAAAAATGGGCTATGAAGGTAGAGGGTTAGGAAAGCATGCACAAGGCATTGTTGAGCCTGTTATTGTTGAGGAGAGGCCCAAGTATAGGGGTCTTGGATATGAACAGAAAAATGGAGCATATTCCAAAGTTGAGGAGACAAGGGAAACAGTTCCAAAAAATACTTTTGTTGCAAGTTCAATCCCTCAAGCATGGAAAATTTGTGTTCAAGATGAATGCAAATGTGTGAAACAAGAGAGTTGTGACAGCCAAGAGGACAAGAACATTGTTGTTGGTCTTCAAAAGAGAGCTAGTAACTCTTCAAATTCACCTCCTCAAGAAGGCGATAAAGGTGAATGTTCAAGGACTTTTGTTGCAAGTTCAATCCCTCAAGAATGCAAAGTATGTGTTCAAGATGAATGCAAATTTTGGAAACAAGAGAGTTGTGACAACCATGAAGACAAGAACATATTTGTTGGTCTTCAAAAGAGAGTTGGTAACTCTTCCAACTCACCTCCTCAAGAAGGCGATAAAGGTGAATGTTCAAGGTATATTTCTGCCTATAACTCGGTTGCTTTTGATTATGTTAAGCATGGTAAATTTGCATTTAAAAATGGAAGAAAAAGTCCATGTACATATTGTGGTTTAGATAACCATAATGTTTCAAGATGTTGGAAAAGATTGACCACATTCAGGAAACTTTCCAAGCAAAGGCAATTTGAAAAGAGGATGCAAAAGATTTGCACTCACTGCCAGAAGAGGGGTCATCTCATTGACAAATGTTGGAAATTGCATCCAACCACTCATCCACAGCACAAGAAGTAGATGGATAAAGAGTGGAAATAATGGAAGAGGAGATTCCACCATCGATGTGAGTCAAGATGATTCACAAGAAGACGATGTTCAATAGAAAAAATCAACCGTTGAATTGGCTTGGTAAGAAATGGTTAGATTTCTTGAATAAGTAAGGCTTGCATTTCTTTGTTGTTAGATGCACATTTCATCCTTATGTATGCATTTCTGTTGAGAATATGACAAGTTGCAACAATTTATCACAACTTGTATGATGCAAGTTGCATGTGAATGCAATTCATTTGAAGGCATTCTTGTTGTTGCACAACTTCGCCAGGAGGATGTAAAAGAGGGGTATGATACTCACTTGTTGCAGCCATTTATAGATTTTCATTTTCATCTCTTTTACCCACATGTTTTTAGGTTTATGTACTTATGTTTGTACTCGAAGGAGAGTTGAAGAGATATTCACATGCATGTGTTTTTTGTATGTGTGTAAAGAGTGAACTTGATGATAGTTTCACTATGAGTGACTCATAATTGTAAAATGGTTGTGTATCATGAATGCCGACTTGTCATTTTGGAATGTCGATGTGTTTCAAATGAGTCTCGACTTGTGTCGATGTTGTCTTGACGACTATGTTGTGTCGATCATGTTTTTTGACTTATGTGTAGTCGATGGTGTTTGTTGGCTTGTAAGTCGATATTGAGTACACCAACATGTATGAAAATGCCATGTGCTTTGATAAAGTACAAGATGCAACCATTTTCTTGAAGAGAAAAAATAATTTGTTGACATCATTTTCAGTCTTGTATTAAATTTGTTTTCAAGATTGATGGTTTTCTTGGTTTGTGACAAGGTGTCGTAGGAAAGTATTTTGCAACCATTGTAGAGCGGATTATGTTGATGCCAAAGAGTTCACAAGAGGGACTTGATTCTTAGTGGGAAGGTTGTTAGTATTCCAAGCACAAAGAGAACAGTGGGTCAACAGTAGCTAGAGAACAGTGGTTGAGGGACATAGCCAGTTGCAGTGCAAGGCATGTCAAGGTACCCAGGTGATTGCCAAAAATACTTTTCAAGTAGAATCAGTTGATAGAACTTGGAAGTAGAAGAGTATTCAAGCTCAAGAAGATAATCATCATCTTTTGTGGGTCCAAAAGCCTTTCAGTGGGAAGGCGTGATTAGAATCTGGACTAGGGGTCAAAATTTAGCCCAAAAATGAAAGTGTTCATAATCATCTCAAAACAAATAGATGTGTAGACCTCGTTGTCACGAACCCAATGCACTTTGAACGGGGTCAAATGGACAATGGATGAGTGAGATATTGCGATCTATTTGATTTTCCAAATAGGCAAAAAAAAAGTTGTTGACTGTACAGTCCATACAGGGGATGACATGGCATGACCGTACACTGACGTGGCATGAGGCTGATGTGGAAAGATGATGGGTTGGTAAGATGACATGGAAAGCATTAATTGGCAAACACGTGGGTGAATGGAATGTCGACACGTCGCATCTTTTTGTTCAATGATTTGGTGCCACGTGGCACCGTGTAATGGTTGTTTTGGTAAAATTATAGTGGAGTCCATGGGGATCGAACCCCGGACCTCCCCCCATAGTCCAAAGTATTGGCAAGAGCCACCCTGCCAACGCACCACGCTATATTTCTTAACAACCATATGTTAAAATATTTATTTAACTTTGTTTATGTGGTATATTTTGGTGTGGTTCCGGGCTGGGGCTTAGCCGCAACCCTCGGTTTTCTATGTGCACCCATGTGACCACACCACACACTTTTGTGCGTGCATTTTTAAATGGTCAAGACCCACGCCCTCCTCCACTTTTCAAGCACTCATCCAACCATGCAAACGAGTGCCTATTTTTGCGCTGGGACATGGCCATATGGCCCCCCATGCGCCCAACACCTCCTCCTTTAGGAGCTCTAATTTCTCTAACAGTGCGACAATTTGGTGCATTTTGTAGGCATGCACGTGTGTACTAGGTTTAGGCATGGGAAATTCCCAGAAGCCAGGTTACTCACACATGAGGTGTGTTTTGGCGAACTAGAGACAACAAGCTTGAAGGAGGAAAATGGCAAGAGGACTATCTTCTTCAGTTTTTGGCCAAATGAGGTGCCGAAAAATCCCAGCTAGGGGCTTTTGGATGTTCTGAATCCATTGGAACATTTTTCAAAGGCATTTGGAGACTTATTTTGTAGGTTTTACAGCATTTAAGTTTCAGGGAGCTCTAGGGAGCTTAGGTCCCCCATTGATGGAGGCCATGCTTAGATGAGCCCAAGTCTGTTTTCTGTGACTGAATAGTCATTTTTGACTAATTGTTATGCTTTGAACACATTGGGATAGGTTTCAGAGGCATTTGAGGACTTTTATAGGTGTTTTTTTCCACAGGGAAGCTCATGGAAGCTCAAGGCCACTAGTAGAAGAGGTCATGCCCGGATGAGCCATGGTCTGTTTTCAGAGTTCTATTAGTCATTTTTGGGGTTTTTATGTATTCTGAACCCAATGATATAGTCAGAAAATCCATTGGAGTTGAGAAGCATCTTGTAAAATAATCTTTGAAAAACTAATCCTAGAGAGCCTAGTCCATTGATGGAGGCTCAAGGAGATGTAGCCCAGTTGGGGGTGAACTCCTTTATCATCTTGTTATTGTTGTGAGTTTGCTGGTTATATTTTCTGCACTTATGTTGCTGTTGTATTTTCTTTAAACCACATATTTAACCTTACAAAGACCTCACACATAAACATTTAAAAGTAGCATAAACTTGACACATAAAACCTCTTGCACAACTAAGACGTTAAGCAAGGTCCTAAAGTTTGTTTTGATGGAGTAGAGGGTGCTTGCATAGAAAATCAAGTCAGCCCCCTATTTTCAGATCAGTGTTAGACAATCTTGTCGTAATTTTATTTACATTGCATATCTTGAAGAAGTAGTGGTATACATGTATAGATTTCGGATATGGATGTTGTTGGGTAAATGATTTTAGATATGTACTTCTATCCTTGTTTTCACTTTTCCCTTTCACCTCCCATTTGTGTTGTATGATTTGTTAGTTTGAGAGCCAATTTAATCATGATGAAAATTTGTGTTGGATGTTTTATCTTATTGTATCTTATGCATGTACTAACTTGACTATGATAGACATACATGAGCTTCTTTAGTAGGAGTAGCAACATAGGAGGAAACAAAGGAAAAAGAGGGATATTTCCTAATGCATTTTGGAAACATGGGGGCATAAGAAATGAAGGTTCTTTATTCACTTTGATGCTAATATGATGAATTTTAGTAGTTGATCCAAATTGGGCACTTAAATCTTGGTGGAAAACATGCCTTTCCTCAGCCCTAAGTACCTCCTAATGTTATCTTGCAACCTCAACCTACTATTGTCAATGTTCCTGAATCCCTTGTGCAACCTCATAATGATGGATGGGGTCATATACCTGCCAATTCTTCTTTTGGTGCCAATCAATGGNCCCCCCCCCCCCCCCCCCCCCCCTCCTCCAGTTCATATTGTTTCCACTAATGCATCTTTTCCTTCTCTAGTTCATCCAAAACCACCAGTCCATGTTGTTTCTACAAACACATCTATGCCTCCTCCTCCTCATCCTCCAAAATATCACAAAACTTCTCCTCATGGCTCTCAAGTTGACAAAGGAAAAAAACCAATTACTTCTTCTAGCATGGCCAAGTCCTCTTCCTCTACTCACTCCAAGATAAAATCAACAAGCAGTGGTAAGAGAAGTTTAAATGATATGCATCTAGAGGTAGCCCAATTGGAAGAAAATAAGTCCCTCGATATGAGGAATTCATCAGGGAAAGGGAAGAATTTTTCAGAAAGAAATTCCCTGGGATATTTTAGTTTGTTTATCTTGATATTTCACTATGAAACTATTTTGGACAGATGGCTGAACCATGATATTTATTTTTGAAACTTAAAATATCATGTTAATATATGGGAGATACAAGTGATATATGCCATGGTGTTTTGAATGCATGTTTATGGTATGTTATATGATGTTGATTTTTTTTATATTTGATGATTATATTATGGAGCGACAAGGAAAAACTAAATTGATTATTGAAATAAATGGTTTATAATAGAGGGGGACCTCACCTATTTAGTTATTATATTATTTATTAATTATCCTTATCATAAAATTACTTGTCCTATTTATTAACTAAAGTTATTTAACTTAAATAACTAAATGTAGTTAACTACTTGGAGAACTACCTTTTAGAGAATAAAAGGAAGAAAAGAAGGACACAAAAGACATGAGGAATTAGGGAGAAATAATTCTAATAAGGATTATTCTAAAGGTGGCAAAGGAGAAAGGACTAAGAAGCATAGACATTTGACATGCTTCAGAAGAGTCAAGACTTGATGAACTTGTGGCTTGGTTGATCTAGTAAATTTCAGTCTTGGTCATTTTCTTTTAGACACCAGTTGTCTTTATATGATTGTTAAAATTCCATCCTAGACTTCTAAGTCTGATTTTGGTCCTTACCTTCACAGGGGTTTGAAAAGAGGTATTTGGTTGTAACTAGAAAAGTTATCATTAATAAAAATGTGGTTTATTCTCAATTGAGACTTCTCTTTCTCATTTTTAGATTGTATATATTATTTATTTTGTTCATTTTAATTTTTATAAACATTCAAACATAAGCATTTTTACGTTTTTTTTAAATAAAAAAAACACAACTTGATAATAACATCAAGCCCAAGAACATATTACTTGAGGGATGACTGATAATTTTTGCATAGGCTATAAACCAAGGGTAACATTCCCACCTATCTCACCTTAGCCTAATGAGATTTGAAAACGTTTGAGTGAGGATTTTCCATTCCTCACCTCAACACCATATTTGTTTTTATGAATAGGTTTAACAATGTGGTCAGTGGTGGTTTTGGTACATTTTCGATCAAATGGCACAACCAAATCAACAATGACCCTAGACCTCCATGCTGGAATATCCGATAGTTGATCCAATTGCCAATGCTCCCATGAAAGCAATCCCCCTACAAAAATTGCCAACCTTCCATGGATTGATTTCAGAAGACCCGGACACATTCCTATTTGAATTTGATGTCCTATGTAGAGGGTATGATTACACCTCTGAACCCCAAAAATTAAAAATATTCTCCTCTACCTTGAAGGGAGCAGCTCTATGCTGGTTTATGGGATTGGGAGGTGGAACCATCAATTCGTGGGATCAGATAAAAAAAGCCTTCTTGTCAAAATATCAAGATTATTGTAGAACCAGAGACATAAAAGATGAAATCTTTCAAATGACTGCAAAATAAAATGAATCATTAGAAGAATATGTTGAGAGATTTCAGTATAACTTGCAAAGATCTCCCTATGGTACATTACTGGGTGAAGTACTCAAAGCAACTCTGATTAAAGGCATGAAAGATGAATGGGTAGAAACATTGAATCTAATGGGGAAGGGTGAAATTTATTAGGAAACTTATGAAAACATCATTCTATTGTGTATCAGGTGCTCATGAGGAAGTACATGGACTAGGTCAGGAATGCAGACGTCCCTCACAAGAAATAACAATATTACCAGCGGGGGTGTTACACGAGATGAAGATGGTAATCTCTTAGAAAATTTCAAAAAAGATATTCTGAGCACTCTGACAACACAATTGGATGTATTGCAGGCCAAACAAAAAAAGGTAGAAGTAGAAAAAACTTTGGCTATATCTTGCCATACGTGCAGAAAGAAACATGGTCCAAGGGAATGCCCTTTGGATGTAGTTTGGGTTTGTGCTATTTGCGCCAAGGACCACAAAATAGAGCAATGCCCATCACTCCCTAGATTGAAAGCTGTATTCAAAGAAGCAGAAGAGGAAACATAACCATTATATCTGATGTCTCAGCGCCATCAGTGGCAATCCCGGCCTCAAAATACACTACATGACCCTTCCTCTTTCTTTTCTAGACAGTATAATCAACAACAGAATTCGGGCAACACATGGCAGGGTCAACCATTTACTAATCAGAAGTGGCAGCCCCAACAGTACCCACCTGCAAATCCCACTTGGCCAAACCAACCGGCTACAAACTCCATCTGGAAAAATTAACCAACTACAAGTTCCAATTGGCCTAATTCGCAATACGCCACCTCATCCTGGAAAAAATCAAATAATACTGACCCTTCACAGTGGCCTAACTCGTCTGCCCAAAACCCAAATTGGAACTAGAATTGGCAGCACCCCATGGGGATGAATAACCAACCCATGGGGATGGCCTCTAAAACCTAACCCTCGTTACAAGCCCCACTCCAATTGCCCCAGAAACCCCAATCACAACTGTTCCCTCAATTACCAGCCCAAACCCACCCAAATCCTAATAACAGACCAAGTCAGCTCATCCAGATTATGGAAAATGGAGAAGGGGAAACCAATTTAGTAGGGTGCAATGAACTTCGGTTGAGATCGAGGCGTATAATCTCTCCTGAACAAAATGACATTTCCCAAGAGAAGGAGAATGAAAAACAACCAGCAATAACACCCTTGACTGTGTCAATAACGGAAGAAATCGAGCAAGGGGGGAAAACAGTCGAATCACAGGACTCTGATAAGGATGTAACTCCCTCGCCTCCGTTCCCCGAAAGACTGACGATAGAAAAACGCACCGTATATACTAACTTCGACATTGTAGGGGAACTCAAGAATTTATACATCAAAATTCCACTCCTGTAAGCTCTGCAAGACATACCGATCTATGCAAAGACAATCAAGGAGCTATGTGGGAGGAAGCTCGTCAAAAAAATAAAAAATTCATCATCAATAGTTCATGTAGTGGGAGCCTTATTTGATCTAATTTTGGGTAGATAAGAACCAGTAAAATATGCAGATCTAGGGAACCCCATAGTAACAGTTCAGATTCAAGGCTGTTCCTTTACAAATACACTAGTTTATTTGGGGGCGGCCATCAATATCCTAACTATGGAAACCTACAATACCCTGGGTTTTGACTCTTTCGACCCAACCCCGATTATGTTACAATTGTCTAATCGATTGGTGGTCAAACCACTCAGCACACTACATGATATAGCAATCTTAGTTGACTCTTGGGAATATCCAGCAGATTTTCTCATCATCAACCCAAGTAGTGGACTCGAAGGGCATCCATTGATACTAGGTAGACCATGGCTCGCGATAGCTGATGTGTACATAGGATGTCGATAGAGTAAAATGACAATTGCTAAGGGAGGTGTCACAAGGAATCTCATCTTATATCCTCCAGCCAAACCTAGTCCAACGATCGTATATCTGCAATTGCCAGCACCACGATATCTAGAGAAGGATCTATGTGCCCCTCTCACGCTGGAAGAAGATCCCAGACTCAAGAATCAGCTAGAGGATGATGTAATTAGTGGGTTTATTAATAACCCAACCACTGTGAGTAACCCAACATTCCAGATGCTCCAAGCTGTTCTAGACTGCGAAGCACAGGGAGACCCTCTGGAAGATTTAATGGAACAACAAATCCCGACTACTGCTGTTCATAACAACAAATCCATTGAGATCACACCAGGGAAGTTTCTAAACATTAATGCCAATCTAGAAGAGAAACAACAATAAAAGCTAATTCAAGTCCTCTCTAAATACCAACAAGCTTTTTCCTAGTAGTATCCTGATATGAAAGGTATTGATCCACAACTCTGCACGCACCACATTTATATTTAGAAAGATGCCCGATCTATCCGACAGCCGTAGAGAAGACTGAATCCCCACCTCAGGGATATTGTTAAAGAAGAACTACAAAAGCTGTTGGACATAAATTTTATATACCCTATCTCAGATAGTCGATGGGTTTCCCCATTAGTGATCGTCCCCAAGAAAAATGGGAAGTGGCAAATTTGTCTTGATTACAGGGAACTTAACAAAGCCACTCATCAAAAAGACCACTTTCCATTACCCTTCATCGATCACGTCCTGGATACCTTGGCAGAGAAGAAATTCTTCTCTTTCGTAGATGGTTTCAACAGCTACAATCAGATCCATATTACCCTAGAAGATCAAGATAAAATGACATTCACATGTCCCTGGGGTACCTTTGCATACAGAGTATTTCCCTTCGGACTTTGTAATGCCCCAACCACATTCCAAAGGGCCATTCTGAGAATATTCAGTGATCTAATTAGCGAAGGGCTTGAAGTCTACATGGATGATTTCACTTCGTATGGCGATGACTTTGATCAAGCCTTGAATAATCTGGAGAAGGTACACTAGTACATATGAGCAAATTTGCGATGGTTTTTCGTTGATATTGCCACACTTATTTGTCGCAATTTCCACAAAAGCTGAGATTTTTTTTCATCAAAATAATTTCGTCGCTATATCCACGATCCAAGTGTGCATGGAAACATCGATGAAATTAGCTCTCCATGTGTCACCACCTTCAATATCGGTTAACCCTATGCATCGTCGCAATTACGACAAACTATTGTCGTAATAACAACAAAGAAATGTGGCAATTACGACGACACTTCGTCGCAATTGGGATGAAAAGTTATGCCAAGCCAATAGCTTATGACACAAATTTTGAACGTGCGATGAAATTCCGTCCCAACTTGCGATGAAAATCCGTGGTAATATCGACGAGTGCAATATCTCAAAACCAAATTTGTGACGCACATGCTGTATATGCGTCAAATATTCATGGCAAATTGCGACGAAGTTTCGTCGCTATAGCGACGGTTGTGGTAAAATAGTAAAATATTTCCAACGAATGTGCGTCGATATTGCGACGATGACTTTAGGTTTAAATTTTTTTTTTTACATGAAATATGGTATGCCATATTGTATGTCGTATTACAATGTAATATGGTAATGCCATATTACATTGTAATATGGCATTACTATTACATTGTAATATTGTAATATTGTAATATATTGTAATATATATATCCCCTACAAATAATCAAGGCACTAATCAACCAAATATTGTAAGCATGTGTTATCATGAAGTTGGATTAGAAGTAAGGATACCAATATGGAAATATACACAAAGAATAATTTGGAATATTACTTTAAAAAAAACACATCGATTGCATGAGTGAGTCATTATGCAATTTATATTACACAATACTATGACAACACTTATAATATTTATGGATGATATCTTAAGACCATTTATCGAACTTGTTTATTGTAGCCTCCTTGGAGCTGTAACAACACAAAATTCAAAGGAGAAAGTACAGTTACAGCATAGTGTTGCAGTAGAGTTACAACACAGTTATACTGAGTTGCAGTAGAGTTATAGAAAGTGTTGCAGCAGAGTTATAGTGAGTTGCAACAGAGTAATAGTGAGTAACAACAAGTGGAGTAACAACACAAAATTTGAAGGAGAAAGTACAGTTACATCATAGTGTTGCAGCAGAGTTACAACATAGTTATAATGAGTTGCAGCAGAGTTACAGAAAGTGTTGCGGCAGATACAAATTACAGAAAGTGTTACAACATAGTTATAGTGAGTTGCAACAGAGTTACATAAAGTGTTGATGGATACAAATTATTAAGAGTGATTGAATGCATTCATGTGAAACTTTTAGTTTCATGTATGCTGATTTGAGATCATGATCAACTGAAGCAGGAAAAACATAGTCCTACTATAAAAATAAATATGTATAAAGGAACCATTTTGTAAAAGTTCGGTTGAGTTCCAACCCATAAAGGAAAAGTGCCTAATGTAAAAAAGTGATAATCCAAAAATCAATGCAAGGGTGCATTGTGTGTAATTGTGACCATGGAAAATGGCACATTGATTAAATTCATTTGATGCCTAATTGCATGTTAAAAGGTTGGTATGATAAAGTAAAGCATGAGCAAGGAATGGTATCTCCTTTTCGAGTAAATGAATTTGATTGTTAGTATGCATAGTTCTAAATTTTTTTGCGAGCCAATTCAAGTGTGCAATGAAAACATAATGTGCATAAGAACTAACAATTGTTTGGTTGATTGAAGTTCAAATTGCAGGAAGAAGGGTCTTGGATATGGAAGTTTTGCAAGCCCATAAGGAAGACCAATTTCTTGTTGATCCCAAACTCTATGAGAAGGAAAATCCCATACTTGTGAATATGGTTCCTGTGCAGAACAGATCTGAAAATAAAATGTGGAATTTGGAAATTTGTGGGTGACAAATTTGCAAGAAAATTCTGAATTTGAAATTGATGATAACATCTCATAATTTTTGTATACCTATGATTTAGGTGATATGAAAATGATATGTTTGGGGAGGACAGATGAAGGATGTCAAAGATGGAAAGCATGAAAACGACTATTGTTGAGACATGAAAACCCTATGGTAAGCCATGATCACTCTAGAATATATTGTGTTATGGTAACATAAGACAAAGAGATGTCTCTGTAGAGAAAGTCTGAGGGACACCTTGACTGTAAGGCTCGATGAAGTCTCTAGAAATATTCTTAAGTGAGAAAACCTTGGAAAGGAAATATGGGCTTCCTGAGGGACTCTATAGAAGATAAGGGGATTCTTGAGCCTGGGCCTGGAGGGTGAGTGACCCCAAGGAAGAGGAGACTTTCATAATTCTTGTAAACTATTGACTGGAATCATGCACACAATGGGTATGCCAAGGAAACAATTGAGCCAAGTTAACAAGACAACCATATGGATGCAGAGCCATAAAATGCACAGATAAGTATTGTGTTGGATTATAAAAAAATTCCTCTTAAATTTTGAACAACAGTAAGATGTTTTCGCATGAAATTGTGATTAATTTACTTGTTATCCAAAATTATGCTACGTAGCTGATGAAGGCCAAGGTTTTGGAAAAGGACCAGACTATGAGGGAAAACAAGAAGGTAATGTTGAAGCAATTGAATGACAAAGGAATGATAGGTGTTACTGAGAAAGAAAATCGGGGGCGGTGTTACTTTGAAGGGGGAGAAGAATGTAATACCCTTGTTTCCCTCAGCTTGCAATTAATCGTAATTTATGATTTCCATGCAATGTCTTGCAAGTATTGTAAATGTGTTACTGTTTAATTGTAAATTATGATAGTTGATTGATGGCTGAAGCCTTAAAGTAGTGGGCATGATATCACTAGAGGAATGAGGGAAGTTATATTAAGTTAAAATATCCCAAGCCACCTTGCAGAAATATTAATTAGAAACATTCATATTATTTACCCTTAGCCCAGTTAAAAAGACAAGCCAATTAATGAGGAGGGGTTGTTAGTTGAACAACCAACCACCCAAATGAATGGAAGTATGGAGGGTTGTCGGAAGGTATAGGAAGTGTCCAACTAGAGGACAATAGGAAAGATCACCACAGGTCCCCATGATTAACCCACGAGTTTCCTTCTGATAGAAGAAACAAAAGAACAAGTCGAGAACCAACCTAAGTAATGCGTGCAAGATAAGTGCACAAAAAAATGGGTGTGTAATAGGGAGATACATAGGGGAGAACCAGAGGAGGAATTCGGTCTCTGAGGAAGAGAATTTTTGAAAGGAATGCACTAGGGTGTGCAATAGGAGGATAAAAAAACTCATAGAAGGGTTTTGAGATGGAATATGGAAGACCCAAAACCTGACCTGAGCTAAGAGGGATGTGAGATTGATGCTAGGATCATTAGGCTCTAGTAACCTCGCAGGGGCATGGGTTAGGTGGGTGTAAGGAAAAATCTCTACTTAGAGTAGAGTGAAGGAGAGTAGCCTTCAAACCTTAATGAGAACCTGAGAGAGATTCCCTAGTGATATCATGGCTTGGAATGAGGGTGTCCAGAATGATAAAAGTGAATGCATCTGAGCCTACAGTTGGGTGGAAAGGTGAACACCCATAGTCAGTTGGTCAAATACCAATTGTAATAGATAAGTATTTCACAGACTCTATGTAATTCAATTGAAATGCTTGATTGAATGTTTGTACTTGCGCTACACATATACATCCTTAATATATAGGGATGATGGTATAACATTGTATCTTATTGTGGATGCTAGATAGTTGTGTTTTGGATGGCCTGGCTAACCGGGAATTCAAAGTAAAGTTTGAATATCATATCTTGTTAATGGCTTTCTTTTTTAAATACTATTATTCAGGGAGAGATGTTACTAATGGGTTTTAAATGAATTTGGAACAAATAAAAAGTGACCCCATGTCTCAATCTATATATGGGAAAACCCTCCAAAAGAATATATAAGGATAAATCCATGAATACGAAGTCGGAACAGACTCCACGGTACTATTTTGAACTCGGCCATCCCTTGAAATCCATTTTCTTGTTATAGAATTTGAGTCTTGTAAATGGAAGGCACTTCCTTCAAACCATTCTTCCAAGTAACTGTGAGCTTGAGTCCACAGGTTTAACTAAATCTTGGGTAATATTGAAGAGTGTATCCCTCTAGGACTTGTCAAAGTCCCATATGACCAGGACCCTAGAACCCTATTTTACGCTCAAAAGGAGCTAAGGTCTCTGGGCTTTGGGACTTCGAAGGTTCTGGGCTCCAAGATGTTTGAACCTCAGAACACTCCAATCCTTACGAAGGAAACCTACTGACATGGTTACCAGATGGTTTGATCAGTAACTAGTGGTTTATTATCAGTTATTGTGGGATCCAACCTATCACTAAACCTTGGCCAACTTTTCGGTCATGAAGTAATGCGAGCCATTGATCTAAGAAACATCGATATATTTCCTGACTGTTGGATATAATCTATGGTCAATTCGGTGTTGACTCACTCCATAAGTAAAAAGGTGTTAAACATTCCTAATCACCAAATTCTGAAGTCGCGAAGTAATGCAAGTCGTAGATCTAAGGATCCTCCAGGACCCTTATCAACCGTTATTTCGAGTGTAGTAGAAGGACAGGGTAAGTGGTATCATTAACCAAAAACAAGCATTTATTCCCACTTTATGACCTCTCTAGAAGGAAACCCTTCGGGGAATTAAAGGGTTAATAACGGTAAGGGTCACGAACTCGCAATTCCTAGAAGTAGTAAAATCTCGCCAACCGTTGGATCATGGGGAATAATTGGGGAGCAATGTGAGTCGTCTATCTGAGGATCTATTGGGGGCCCTTCTCAACAATTTGATGAACTAGTGGAAGGACATCATAAGTACTTTTGTGAAGTCCTACTCCGATAAATGCAAGGAACAAGGGGTGAGAGAATCCCAAAGCGAGAAGGCCAAAGTACATGGCAAGGAAGTCCAGGACTTCATGACTTCGGGGCTCTAGGAGATTTGACATGTTGGTGCATAAGAATATCCCGAAGGCCAAAGGACGAAGTACGTGGTAGGATTTCTAGAACTTTGAAACTCTAGGAAAAACTTGAGGATGTAGGAAGGTGGTTTAAACACCAAAGCACCAAAGTTTCCCTTGGTGTAGTGTCCAGTTCCAATTAGAGGAGCCCGAGTACACCATGATGATGTGGTGTGCCTGGATAATTCCACATGGTGTCATGGGATTGGTTGAAATTTAGGTGTGGGACCCCCACCCTTTGTCAAGTATAAACCATGAGTTAAGTGCAGATAAATCTCAACCTTTAGATAATTAAGGTTGGACAGAGCTCCACCATGGACCTTGGTGAGGAAAAATACTTTGAGACTTCGGTTCTCCAGGGATGTTTTCATATCTGCATAAGAATGATGAAGGGTAGAAGGTTCAATAATCACAAAGGCTCTGGGGTGATATTCCCTGTAACACCTCCTTTCGCGGACATGTCACTACTAGAGAATGATTAAATGGGTCATAATAATGCCATGTCGAATGGCACAAGAAAAGTGATGCCACATGGAAAAGGGGGTGGCCATTGACCAATGATACCTCGAAAACATCGGAAGGCCATAAATTTCGAACGAGGACTCAGTTTTGGACAAGGATATGGTTGTTGGAAATATCTATGAGAGAAAAAGGAAATGGTTCCCTTATTCGAGGAACTTAGAGAAGTTGTAGGAAGGAAACAATTTAATGCCCCATCCCTTAAAAAAGGTACTTAGGGGTCGGGTGTGTTACATGGGGACACTCTAGTTTCCTTGTTGGCATGCCATGTCATTCATTATGTCATCATCCTCACTCCTCCTTTGAACGAGTCTCATGGAAATAAATGACAAAGATCCCCTCACCCAATGGAAAATCAACGAATCTCGTTGTGTTGTCGATGCCAGTGTCATCAATGTTTAGGCCTCCTCTTGTTTCACCCCCTTCTACCTATGATGACAATATGTCAGGGATCTACAACCCATATTTCCTGAGGATGAACCCAAACAAATCCAACAACCATAATTGAAATGAAGGTCAAAAGGACCCTTCGTCCAATGAGACCCACCTTCATCATGTCTTCCAATCCCTTGGTGACACTTGTCACTACTTGGAAACCCTGGATTCCATGTTGGCACCCTCACGTCATCATGAAATCCACCTCTCTTAGACAAACCTCGAGGAAATTAACGACAAATATCTCTCTTTCCCAATATAAAATCTATGGCTCGCATCATGTTGTCAATGTCTATATCGTCGTCAACATTTTTGGCTAACACACGGCCTTACCAACCTTTCAACCTCCAATAAAGTACCTGGATATTCTTGGATCTTAACCTACCTTTGTTGAATCCTCTTGAAATGTGACATCATCTCTACATGACACATGGTAACATCGTCACCTACCACGTGGAAATCATATTTTTGACATAAGCTCATCTAAAAGCTTGATTCTTCTTGACATGTGGAAAAATCCCCATGTGACATGTGAACCAATATCCCTAAACCACAAGGACCTATTATAATTTGACCCATGAACCTCCCACATGGACTAATGTGGCTATATACATCACATAAATCAAGTGATGACACATGCCCACTACACATAGGTTTGTTGACATCACTCAACAATTCGCTGACATCACTCTCCTAAGTCCCGGGTTGTGGATCAACAATCCAAATATATCATCGGGGATCCTTTTTCAAATTTCATCTCTGGATATTACTCCAAATATCCTCTTTTGATGATGACTAATTGTTGGCACAGGGGCAGACCCAGGGTTCAACGCTTCAACATCGCACAAAAAAAACCCTAACTACCAACCCTTTCGGCAACACCTGCGAAGAAGATGAAGTCTCACCCGAGGTAGAGGTAGGGGGGGTTGCAGGACTCATGTGTCTACAACCTAGCTGGTACACAGATTTGTGATTACAAACTTTAACAGAGAACTTAGCCAACAATATTCATTAGATTATGATCTTTATTCACATTGCATATTAACCCTTACTACATATCATCGCAGTAGTAATCAAGATTTAAGCACATCTAATCACTTAGCACATAACATACAAGTTACATAAAGTGTTACAACATAGTTATAGTGAGTTGCAGCAGAGTTACGGAAAGTGTTGATGGATACAAATTACCAACATAGTTACAACATAGTGTTGCATCAGAGTTACAACATAGTTATAGTGAGTTGCAACAGAGTTACAGAAAGTGTTGCAACAGAGTTATAGCGAGTTGCAGCAGAGTAATAGTGAGTAACAACAAGTGGAGTAACAACACAAAATTCGAAGGAGAAAGTACAGTTACA